>CAEFZX010027043.1:0-25069 GCA_903066825.1 Alfaro cultratus
CGTTTCTGTTTATATCATAGGTTTTTGGTGCCTTTCTATCCTAAAGAAAAATATATAAAACCTCACATAACCTTTTAATAAAGCAGAAAGTACGGCGGCCACCGTAAGAAAGGCTTACAGTATTCAATTATGCCGCATAACTGATCAGTACAGTATTGCGAGGGCAGTATTGCGCAAAAGTTTTGCGAGGGAACGCAAAAGAAAAAAAATTCCCCATGCCCCCTAGGGGGCTCCGTAAAAGACATCACAGGAACCGTATTCCTACCTTTTTCCATCTTTATCGTACTTGTAGTTATCACTTTTAGCCACCAGAGGGCATAAACTCGCTATTCTGAATGTTGCAAGTCTTTAGCAGGCCTATCAGACTCACAAACTATAATGTTGACAACAGAATTTTGATAAACCAGCCCTAATAATGCAAAGTGAACTTCTACGAACTCTAGCAGTGTTAAGCACCTGTACATCATAACTTCTCTGTTTTGTTATGTGACACCTTTTATTTTAAAATTATGCTCGTCCTCATTCTTGTTCTGTCAGGTGTTCAGGAAGCTGGTAAAAAGCAACTCTTCCATGAATGCCACACCCACCTGTAACACCTTTAATCATGCAGAGCATCTCAATACTTTACTTATATGTGCCTTGTAGCTTTAAAGCTTATCAGCTTGTCTATGTTGTAAAATGTTTTTCAGGCAGCTAAAATCTGTGATTCCCCCCTCATAACTCTGGCAAATAATGAGCAAATGTTGCCAAAATCACAGGATTTGTTGTTGATGAAGAGAGGAAAAAACACAGTTAAAGGTAAGTTAATTTGTTCCCACGTTATTGATGGGGAACAGATTATTTCAGGCAGCTAAAATATATGGTTCCCCACTCATAACTTTTGTCAAATAAAGAGCAAATGTTTTCAAACTTACATGATTTATTGTTGATGAGGAAAGGAATAAACATAATTAAAAACTTGCAGGTAAATTAATTTGTTCCCATTTTATGGAGGGGAGACAGATTATTTCAGGCAGCTGAAATATCCATTCTCTCCTCTCCTCCCCCCATAATTTTGGGAAATAATCAGCAACTGTTTCCAAATTCTCAAAAATTGTTATGTGTGACAACGTGTGGGATACTAGAAATTTGCTTAATCCAGTAATCTGTCATATTTTACATTAGAAAGGGATTTAACAGAAAGTCTACACTCTGATCTTTTCAGGAAGTCTTAATTTTTGTGCCCTGCTATCAGCAGCTTCCATCCTCTTATATCAGCAATGAAAAATTATAAATACACACAACGTGTTGGAAACCTGTGTTTAAAAGAAAGAACCTTGAACACATTGATCAACACATTTTGCATGTCATTCAACACACTCTCTCTCTCTCTCTCTCTTGGTTTTCTTATCCAGGGTGTCAGACACACACAGACATGCACACAAAAACAAATAATACACATATTATATACACAGTATAGGCGGTAATGTTAGCTAGTTGGTTAGATAACTAGTGTTGGCTAACTTTGAAGAAGGCTAATATGTTGATTTGTGACAATAACACTGTCACAGTACTCATGATTGACACACCCACACATTTGTGAAGTAAAAAATAAAGATAATACTTATATGCAAGAGTTCTTGCTGTGTAAAATATTATTACTCAGGGGTGACACTTAGGACTCAATGTGTATGATTCACAAAGAATTGTTTCCCTGACAGTCGCAGTTGGTAAGAAACACAGATTCCCATTATGAATGCGGGTCATTTTTACCCATTCACTGAAGAATGCGGTAGTAAAATAAAACGTGCTATTTCTTAAAATGTATCAACGGTAAATTAAAATTTTGAATTGCATAATATCAGTAAGATATTTTTTGAGGAATACCTGGAATATGAAGTGATGAAAACTTTTCATAGCAAAGATATTGCAAAAAAGATGACCTCACCGGGTCAAAAAGGACCCACTTAACGCATCAGATGGTTAAAGCTCCCGCTTCCAGTGAGCACCTGAACGCAGCGCGGGAGCATCCGGCGGTGTAGGAGGAAGAGGAGGAGGAGGGATGAGAGGAAGGAGAGCGACAGGAAGAAGAGGAAGCATATCGATGGTAAGCATGAAGAATATTCCCGGACTCTGAGCTGGTCGACGGGGAAAACATCTTCCCTCGCTCGTTAAGAGGCCGACAGGAAGCTGAGGGAGACAACGGCGCGGACAGGATGGAGGAGGAGAAGCAGTTCCTTTGTGGGGTGGTGGAAGGTGAGAGCGGCCGACTTCATCAATGACCTCCTATAAATCATGTGATTTTTATATTAATCCTATGCTGAGCGTATTGATTTTGAATAGAGAATGGCGTGACCTGGACTACAATAAAAACGATCGATTGCAGCTACTGTAAAATGGGCGTGGGGGTGTTGATAAATATATTTATGAAGGAAGGATAAGCTTGGATGAAAAGGTCTGTGGCAAAAGATTGTGTGGGCATCAGCCAAGTGAAGTGGAGATCAAAAAGGCAGGCAGCAGAAAGCATCAGATCTGTTTGAACTGCCACTGTAGTTGCTGGGAATAAAGTCAGATATGCTGATAAATGAAACAGAAACGATGGAAGGAATGCAAATGATGTGATGAAGCTGGAAATGAAGAGGCTGGTGATAAGAGAATGAAATGAAGTTTGAATGACACGACAATAACAGATGATGACAGAGATGGTGTGGGGGGATAGGAGGAGGAAGGCTGCTGTTATGATGGGCAGTTAATTATCATGATGATGATGAGGATAACAAAGAAGGTGAAGAGGACTCACGACTCAACAGATCTCCAAAATCTGTTGAGTACAGTTTTGATGAAGAGGAGAACTGTGATAATAATTTTGAAAAAAATAATGTAGAATTACGATTATTCTTGCTTATTGTGCCACAGATTGGAATTATCACAGAACAGCAGCATATAGAGTAATTTAAAAATAAATCCTGGCTAATGATGATGTTGCAAATTTCCTCCATTTTAGACACAAATAGAAAACTTTTCTATTTTTGACTTATTTGAGGTGCTGAACCAAAAATATTTGAATAATCCAGGTATATAAGATATAAGCAAACTGAGAGACGGCAGGGGATTCACAGCGTTCAACTACGTCTGGACAGATAAGACGAGATAATTTTAGATAATAATAATAAAAAAAGACACAATGACCTGAGTAACTGGTCAGAAAATGAGTAGCAAGATGAACCAAAAATGTTGTATCAGGCATCTGGTATGTTAAGGTGAGGGAGCCTTCATTAGCGTAGACAAAGTGTTTGCACTGTGTTGCATGAGCTTGAGTAAAATTATTGAGACATTTCTGCCATATTTAACAACAATGTCCCACTGGCACACAGGTACAGTAAACATTGTGTTTGAAAGTTGCATGTCCAAAAAAGCAATCTGTGATATTTTGACTTAGTTGGTGATCAAATTACATCAACATAGCATAAAAAGTCATTCTAGTGTGTTAATTACATGAAACAGCGTATTTCACTCTTTTCGTGTCTAACATTTTGTGTCATTACATGATTCGTGTTTGACATCAAATTTCAAGAAATGCTCTCATTTTTTATAGCTCATCAGGAATGTGTCTGCAACAAACACTTGTACTTCTAGTGCTTACAAAAGTTTTTCAAAATGAATTATTTTTCAAGAAGGTTTATTTTTGACGTGCTGATCAATATTGTAAGCAAAACCCAAAACATTAAACAAGAGAAACAATGAAAGGGTAAACAAAAAGTAATCCAACTTTGCACAACAGCTCATTTAAATTGCGGTTACTGTTCTGCATGAGTAAAAACAATTATTATCTCAATTTTAATGTGATATGCAGGAAACCAAATAAAATCATAAGTAAATAACTAAATCTCTCTCTTACCCTTTTTGACATTCTGTTTGTTAATAATACATATTTGGCAGTTTTTCTTTTAGTTTCAAGTATCTATCATTCCAGCTACATACCAGTTCAGTAGTCAGAACAGACATCTTCTTAAATCTTCTTCATTCCAGTGCAGTCCAGCAGCTAATTGTTTGTTAGATTCTTTACTTCCTAGTTTTCCCCAAACTGTTCAGAAGGTTTCTCATGAGGTTGTTATTAGTCTGGCTTTGAAGCGAAGACACCACTTTCATCTAGAAATGTCAAACATCGCACACATGCACACCAAAGCAATAATGAAGAAATTCCCCAATGGCTTGCAGAAGAAAGTGGTCTGGATTGCATTTTATTCACTTGTCACTCTGACCCACTTACTGTACTTGCACTCATACACACACTGTAGACTTATTCAATAACATACAAGACTGGAAGGGACACTGGGGATGCTCCCATTTCTATTAATAGAAAATGTGATGGAGTGTGTGCATGTAGATAAATTAGGCCTAAACCAAATGCAGTGGGGATACGGCCAAGCAGGCGCTGGAAGATCTCAGATCATTTTGCCTTACTTTACGCTTTGCATTGTAGCAGCCAGTAATGAGTATTAAAAAACTGAGCTGCTCTTTGTTTATTTGGGAAATTTAGGAGATCTCACCTGTGGACTCTGATGCAAACTTTCATTCGAGTGATTTTCCAACATAAAAAGTAATTTGTGTGAATCCTCTATTTTAATTCACAAACAACGTCATGAAGGAAGAATGTGCTGCAAATGTGTTAGAGGTAATAGTTTTTATTTCAGCAGAAAATGGACTTCTCTTTAATCTTTGTAACATTTTAAAACAACCAAAAAAATGCATGCAATAAGATGTCTAATATGTTCAGGGAGAATTGACTTTGGTTTCCTTTTCAAGCTTTACTAAAATTGTGGCCCATTTCCTCTGACAGAACTTGTGAGTTAAATTTGTAGGCCGCCTAGATTGCATAAACCTTTTTAACCCTGCCCACATATTTTTCTTGATATTGAGATCAGGACTTTGCGATGGTCACTCCAGAACATTGATCTTGTTCTTACGGCCATTTGTATATTCAACTCGCTGTATACTTAAGGTGACTGTCCATTTGGAACAGCCATTTATACCTAAGACCGGCAGGTCTTGTTCCAAAATTTCCCTAAAGTATATGATGGCAGCAACGGTCTTGATGTTTTGATGGAGTTATCAGGCTTGTAAGCTTCTGCCTAATCTTGGACAGTATGGCCAGACACTTTAGTTTTACTTTCTGGTCACCATTGCTCCAAAAATTAAGACTTTTGTCCTTGTTTGCATTTCCAAATTGTAATTGGGCTTTTAATGTCTAATTTAGATAATGTCCTAGTTGCTGAGTGATCTTCAGTTCATGTCAATGTGGAATCAGTTCATTTAAGTTAATGCAACATGATTGGTTCACTCAACAAAATAAGTTAGTTTTCAATACAAAACATGGACTAACATAATTAATTTCTAAAGTTATCATTGAGCAGGTAAACATAGCAATAGTTTTTGTGTGTCTGTACTCATTATATATATGTTTTTCCTTTAGGTTTCTATGGTCGACCCTGGTCTATGGATCAGAGGAAAGTTCTCTTCCAGTGGTAAGAACATACTTGCGACCTGTTGAATTTTCTCAAGACTTTTCAAACTGCCGCGTTTCAACCGTCTGTGATAGCATGTATTTAAACCAGATCATGACCTTTTTGTTTGTATTGTGTTCATGTTTGAATTTCAGTCTGGACTTTGACTGGGCCATGCTAATAATAGATTTTGCTCCAAACCACAAGGGTCGAACTCCAGCTCTCAATGGCTGCTATTTTTTGCTATGTCCCTCGTCCAACACACAATGGGGAACAAGACAAGTTTAGCCCTTCAATTTCATTTGAGTCACAGCCAAGGAAAGTAGCTGCGCTCCCTATTGAGTTGCAAAACATTTTTTTATTAGCAGTTTCACGAAGCTGTGCATGACTCAGCTCCCTACGCAACGCAAAGTGCTATTTAGAAAAAAACATCTGTAATCTATTCATGTAAGGAGAAACAACCACATAAGTAAACAATGAGGAGAGAGGTGCCTCAAAGATGCTGTAAATTTATGCACTAATTAAAGATTAGGGATTTTCATGCTCTCTCATTACCCTCGTGTATTTTGTGTAGTTTGAAGGGAACCAATTAATTCTTCATGCCTCACTGGTCCTACCTTTAAGATTAAATCTTAAATCCTTACTGAAAGCTTGGACACCGTTTTATAGCTCGGTATCTAATAATAGCCTGGAGAGTGTACCTCTGCTTCCCTAAGCAAAAATAATTAGTCCATTGTTTGATTCTGTTTGCAGTTTGTCCTTATAGCACACAGCAAGCAGCCTGGATTAAGTCTTAAGAATTATGCCTTACAGGTTTTAAAATTAAAATGTGTCTGTAGTTTGCACAACCTTGCTAAACAGTCACTTTGTTATGAAGATGCTACACCAACAGCTGAGTGTGTGGGTTCCAAATTTATTAATAGAGATGTTTTATTTGGGGTTCTCATGTGGGTGCAGAAACAGTTGCTTTGTAGTTTATAGCTTTGGCAGAGCGGTGCTGCAGATTTCTACCCAATATGCGTGTTAGTCTCATTGCATGTTGGTATGTAGGTTGGCACTTTGTGGAGGCGACTTACTGTACGTGCCATCTGTCCGGGAAGTGATCTCATCCTTCACTTCCCTTCCATAAATGAGCAGGATCACAAACATGTCGAAGTGTATGAATGGACACTGATGCAGATTCAGTTTTATTTCTAGTACTATTCTATTCAAAATTTAGGAGCTTGTTTCCTATAAATGATGCAGCCTTGGGATCTCACAATAGAGACAGTTAATCTCTTTTAATTAAGATTTTTGCAGTTCTGTCTTTTTCTGCTCCTACTGTCCTCCGTCTCAGTGCCAAACATTGAGTTATATCTGACGAAGAGAAGATGTTAAGCTTGGAGAAGATGGATATGCATAAAGCATGTTTAAAAAAGCTAAATAAAGGTTGTCACTAAGTGATAAATGTTGTAGTAAATTGGTTTTGGGTCTGCAAGTGTTACCCTGCAACCTTGGGTGGCTGAGGATAATGTAGCAAATGATCTTCCTCCAACGTGTGATGCTGTGATACAGTAAAGATGAGACACACATGTTGAGCTTTCATTAGCATCTAACAGAAAGGTTTATTCTTCTTGTGTATAATGAACATACTCCATATTCAGTACTTCAGATCAAATATGAGGTACTGTTTTTTTCAAATCTTTTGTATTTTTAACAATCAAAATAAAAGTACATGAATTTGCTTTTAACTATTTTAATAGCTTTCACAACTTTTATTCTGCACAGATAAAATATACTTTAATATTTAAACATCTTGTCTGATAACTGTATTGTTTTACAGAATAATAGTACTTTATCTGCTACACAAAGAAATACAGAACTCAAAAACCTTTACACATAAACAGCCATTAGTTACGAATGTCGTACAATATGGTTTCGCTGGTTTTTGAGAAGGAAACGCCATTTTACAGATAAAGACATTAAAATAGCATCATTTATCTGAAAATCGCTTCGAAATGTACAAAATCCAACCAGTTCAACGTGAATTCAGCAGTTCTTAAGCTGCTTCTCAGCTCAATACACAGGTACAAAGTCCGCTAGCATTAGCATAAATTAGCCTCCAGAATTATGTCCCGTTTTCTACACAATACTCATCACAAACTGGATAACATGACTCACTGGTTGACTCCCGATTCAATAACCTCTTCAACTGCTAAAGGTCATCAATATGTATGCATCAAAATACATTTTTATAGTAAAGATGAGACACTTCTATTAGCATCTAACAGGAAGGTTTATTCTTCTTGTGTGCTCAATCTTCTCTATGCCACCAACGCGACAGCGCCCCTAGCGGTTGTGTGTGGAATTGCACGGACTAACTGAAATAATACTAAAGAACTTTTTACAACGAGAAATTAAAAGATACAAAATTAAAATTATGTCGGTGTGCCTATTTTCTTACTTACTGTTTTTATTTGCTAATAACTTGATTTTCATCCCTCTACACAAGTCAAAGCAAAGACGCAGCAAATTGGCTTGAAATAGGGATCACATGAATTGTAGTTAATCAGCTCTGACAGGTTGGTCAGAATCTCAAAAAAATAAACACAATTTCCACTATCAGTTAGTACACCAATGCTGCCAGGTCGTTTTGACTACAACATTTTTTGATGTGGGAACTGCTAGAGAGGGAAGAAGACTTAATGTTATTTTTGATTTCAGTACAAACAGTCATGGGAAACATTTGTTCATTTGACTTCTTTAAAAGCTCTTTTTTATGCATCTGAAAATGTGGATATTCATTTTCAAAGTTAACAATACAGTAAATAATCTAGATGAAAAGTAAATTATGAGACTACAAATGGGTTTAAATGGAGCCTAAACAGAACTTAAAATGATTTGTTCCACTATCAGGAGGATAATCTACAAACATGCCTCAGTCTAGCCATCCCAACATGATCACCTCAAGAGGCCACGAGATGCTAGAATAAATCTCTGAAATCCCAAAATGTCACCGCAGCACCTACAGCAGTCTCTTTCTACTGCTGACATGACATTTCATTCTTGTACAAGCAGAAAAAGTCTGCACAAGTTTAATTTTCTTTGAAGATGTGCAAAGAGGAAACCTTGGCTCTGTGAAAAAGCATAAAAGCCAGAGTACAATTTGCTAGAGTTTCTCTCGTGTTTTTCACATATAGGTCTAAAACTGAATTGTTAAGATCACTGAACTTGGTGAAAATGATGAAACTTGGCTTGTTTTGGTGTGAATCATGGAGGTGGAAGTGTCGGTGTTTGAGGAGTTGTTGCTTTACTAGGACCTGGTCAGCTCATTGTTGAATGAATGACTTTCACCGTGTGTCAGCAAAAAGAAAAACAAAAAAGAAGCAAAACTAGATCCTGCAAAATGACAGTGACTCTATATTTATGTAGAAATCCAACAAGGACAGCATGAGGACTGAGACAAGTCAAAGCTCTGATCTTGATCTCACTCAGATGTTGTGGGGAGACGGCCAACAGGCGACACATGCAGGAAACCCCTCAAACATTTCATAGCTTAAAGTGAAGAGTGGAAAAAGTTTTCCCCTGACTTGTCTGTGTAAAAAGAACCAATTTATTAATGGTTAATATGTTTAATTAATTCCCCAGAACACATATTTTTTCAGATATCTGTCATTGTGTAAAACAGGGTTAATTTCTGTCATTTACCTTATGATTAATCATTTTCTTTTCCAGTAAATTAATCAGAACAAGATTAAGTATCTATTTAATGAATCACAGGAGATGTAAGCAGCTATTTAAAAGGAAACTAATTTCTTTGACAAGTCTGTTGTTCTTTTCAGGGAATAACCAGACATAAAATTCTCATCGGTGCGTCTTTGTAAATGGCTGATGTTTGTCAACGTCTTAAAATTATTTAAATGACCTCTTTTTTGTCTTTCTTTTGTGAATCACTGAGAAACATATTTCACCTTTCTCCATCTCCTTCAGGATGCAGCTGTGGGGGTTGAACACCTACCTGTACGGCCCCAAAGATGATCTGAAGCACAGACTGCTGTGGAGGGAAGTCTATTCTCCCGAAGAGGAAGGTTTGTACATTCGCTGTTTCCTTCCATGATGGTGCTCATGTAATAACTACTTTACAGTTAATTACTTTTAAGACTAATCACACATAGTTCCTTCTCTACCAATTTAGCCTGCTAAATTGAGGCCATCGTACTTATGACTTGTTCTTCTTTTCACAGCTCAGTTGCGTACTCTTATAGCGGAAGCTCAGTCCCGGGATCTGAGGTTTGTTTACGCTCTCTCCCCTGGTCAGGATATCGTCTTCTCTTCTTCCTGTGACTTGGCGCTGCTCAAACGGAAGTTGAAACAGGCACGTTACACTCTCTAAAATATATCAGAAACACACTTGCATGTTGCGTCCCCCTTACTGATCCTCCTTTGTTTCTTTCTGCCAGGTGTCAGACCTGGGGTGCCAGGCGTTTGCCATCCTCTTTGACGATATCGATCACTCTATGTGCCAGGCCGACAGCGAGGCCTTCACTTCATTTGCCCACGCTCAGGTCACAGTAACTAATGAGATTTATCGCTTCCTGGGGGAGCCACCTGTCTTCCTTTTCTGTCCTACAGGTAAAACTGACGTCTGCATAAAACTCTATGTTTTGTTGAACGAAACATTATTTTCTTTTTCCTTTTATACTCAGAGTATTGCGGTTCTCTGTGCTCCCCAAGTGTTTCAAAATCTCCCTACCTGCAAGCAGTTGGAGAGGACCTACTACCTAACATAACAGTGATATGGACAGGTAAGGCAAAAATCTATGAAAATGCTCTTAAAAGTTGCATAATCTGTCTTCCTTCTAGAATTTATAACACTGGTGCTTAATATGTCGATCAGGTTTTGAGTCGATCTCTGCAGTAGGTGACAAACTGATCTCCGCCAGGACGCTGAGATCAGCACTTTCTCTTCTGACAGGCTTATCAAAATATTCACTAAGATCCTAAACGTTTGGAGCTTCAATAAAGAGTAATAATTTTTTTAAAAATCAACAAAATAGTAATCATTGTTTCTCAAGGTGTTGCGCAATTCAGTGCGTTTCGGTTCCATTAACAAAAAAAATGGCCACTCAAAGACCGACTGACCGGCAGAGCAAGAGTTTAAATTAGCTACTCAACCACTGCTGTGTTCATGAGAGGCTTGTTAATAATCGAGAAATAAATATCAAGCCTGGAAACCTGGTAACGGACTGAATGTTATGTTTTTAACGTAATTTCTGCTGGGTTTGCGGGATGCAGGCGGTTGCCACGGCAACAGGTGTGTAAAAACGACAAAGAGAGAGGATAGTAAAAAGGTACGAGGGGTTTTGAGTTGATCACATGTTCGGGTTATTTTACCTTTGTTTATCTTTGCTGTGGTGCTTTACAGCCGCTGTAGTTTCTGAACGTTCAGTAAACGACAAATTGGACTAATTACCTCGTTTGTTTGTGAGTATACATCACTCACAACAAACATTAAATAGCACCAAAATATTTGATTACGTTTTAACAAACAAATGGCTTCTACCAAGATAATTATGTGAAATTAAGTGAATTATATCCCAACTTCAAAAGATTTACCTTTACAGAGCTCTTTGGTTCCTCCTCTCAGTCCTTCTCATATTGAGGTCATCAAACCAAAGTTCAGATCTACCATAACTGACTGACCTGATGGCCTCAGGTTTGCAACCAGCTTCTGACTGAGAAACCAGTAACCTGCTCCCAGTGTCAGAATCTCACTGAGGAAGAAACTGCATTAGGTTTTCTATTACCTTAATATTTCTGCTATAACTGATGTATATTCACATATAAAATAAGCCAATAGGGTTTAATTCACAGTTTTTTGTCTTCGTGTCATGAGGTAGAACTCAGCCGGCTGGTGACAGAAAAAGTAGATCTTGGTCTCAAAAGGTTTGGCCACACCTGATTTAGAAACATACCTGATGTGTTCTTTATTCGAAATGCATCTTGCCTAATAAATGTGCTAATAAAAGCACATCTCAGCACGCATGCATGCAAATTAGATTTTGCACAAACCCACTCAGCCTCCTCCACAAACCATGAACGTTTAGGTTCACATCCACCCACGTTCATATGAAAGTACAATAGAAGCACAGGATCGATCGCCCACTCGCTTTTACATCACTTCTTCAGTTTTGGTGTTTCTCTCAGTGTTTCAACATCAGGAGCTAAAAAAGATTGCTAAAATATCACATTGTTACTGTATTATTACTATTACTTATGTTCAAGAAAACACCTGACTTGGTTTGTTTACTGAGCCTGCAGGCATCTTGCTGATAAAACTGCTATGTATTCAGATGTGTGTCTTCTCAGTGACGTTTGTTTGGATTGTTCAATCATTGCCAAAGGCATGAGGAAGTTATGTCATGCAACTTCAAGGATAAAGGAGCTCCCTCTCTAACTGTTAATCAGATCTAGCTTTGTTTATCATGATATCGTTCATTAGAATCTGTAAACTCTCTTGATTTTAAACACTTGGAAATTAGCAGAGGCTGTGAAATACAGTGCTAGTGAGTTGTTATGGAAGAGAAATGCTTCCCGGAGGATTTTCTGCTAAAAGACACCCAGCTGACCTGTCTGTATAAAATATGCATCAGAGCTGCTGAAGAAAATATGCAAAGTTGCTGTTTTGTGAACAAGCAATTATCTCATGTTCCCCTTGAGTGAACAGCTTTCTCCCACAGCAGATTTATTTAAAAAAAACATTTTGGCAAATCAATCTCCTAAAAAAAGCACTTTATGTTTACACAAAGAATAACCTAATTTAGGTTATTTTTCTGACCCAGTCCAGAGTCAATTATGGACTGATACAACCCTGAGTTGGTTATGGATTTAACTCAGCATATTGGGTTACAGCGGAGTTCAAATGTCCAATTTATTGCCCGATCAGATGAAACCGTCCACTCCGGGGGAAAGATAAGGCACTTTGTCTGGTCAGAGAGAGATATTTTTAACCAGCTTGTATTTTATTTTAGTTCCTCAAGTAATTCAGACAGTTTGGCAAAATTTGTGTTCTTGAAAGAGCCACAAAGCTGTGTGTCAGCATAAAAATAATGGGAGATATAACATGTATTAATGAGCCTTTCAAAGATGTGTGTATAGCAAAAATAATGAGTAAAATAAGTCATTTTCCTCCAGGGTGTTTTTTTTTCCTGTTTATCTAAAAATTCAAAATTTTAAATGGACTCTCTTAACATTGATTTAGAGAAAGAAGTTAATCAAATGTGACCAGTTTTATTCCTCAGATGTTTTCATCCATCACTGTGTCCCACAGGCAGCAAAGTTATTTCCAGGAAACTGTCCTTAGACTCCCTTGCCGAGTTGGAGTCTGTCCTCCAGCGGCCGCCGCTGATCTGGGACAACCTGCACGCCAACGACTATGATACCCGACGACTATTCCTGGGGCCTTTCAAGGGTCGTGACCCTCAGCTAAGAAACCGCCTGAGGGGTCTGCTGCTCAATCCTAACTGCGAATTCGAAGCCAATTACATCCCACTGCATACTCTGGGAAGTTGGCACAGAGCTGAAAAAGATTATGTAAAAGGTGAGGGCAGATTTCATTTTGTTTTCAAGTCAATATTAACTCTGCCAGACCGCATTAATAAACAATCACTTCTTGTGGAAATATCTAATCGTCTAATATTCTAATATTCCTGGGGTCATTTTGACCACCAGGCACAAATAAGGCCCCATAAACATGGCCATGATTTTAGTGTAACTGCAAAAGATTTTTGTCATTTAGATTGTGTGTCCACATGCATTCTGCATCCTGAGAAACCAGAAATGATTATTTTTTGGAAACCAAATTCCAGAATGGATAAATTTTATAATAGCCAAGTCTTTTTTTAGATAATGACATCGTAGCACTCTCTCTCTCTATCTATATTTGAGTTTTTATCCTCTTCGACTGCATTGAAATGTTAAAACGAATATAAGGTTTCGAGATATGAGATGGTGGTAAGTCTATTTAGTATAATTTGTTACTCAGAATCCTGCTGCAAATGTAAAGTTTTATTACACAATTTAAATTGACAATAAAAAAGCCAGGAAGGAAGAAAGGGAACAGCAGGAGTCATAAAAAACAAAGGCAGCTGAGAAGCACTGAAGTGTGTGAAGTTCTGCTCTCTGTGGAGTGTGTGGAGGTGGTGCAGGGTAGCTGTGTAGCATGATAATGAGGAAAAATGAGGAGAGAGTAAGGTCCCTTTGTGTGGAGAAAATGAGGTGGATTCTGGTGCAATCAATTCCTTTAAAAGGCATAAAAATGATAAACACCTTGAGTCGAAATACTAGATGAAAAATTCTTACATAAGGTTTGCTGATAATCTATGGCTGTAAGTTTCAGAGTTTGGTCGCTCCAAGCACAATGTATTCCATAAATTAAGGTGATTATGCACACAATGTAGAAGCAAGATCAAGTTAACTTTGTTCATTCAGTAAATAGCATACATTTGTAACTCAATGTGTTAAAGAATGTGACATTAAGATTATTTAAAACAATAAATTATAAACATAAGAATGAAACATTTATGTAGAGATTTAAAAAATACACTAGTGACATTAGTTATTAATTTAAGAGGAGACAGTGCTTAATAAATGCTTCCATGTAAAAAAAACAAGAACAGCAACATTACTTTTATCTGATTCCGAATTATTATTAGAAACAAAGAAAACTGTTCATCACAGTTTGATTAAAGTACCTTTTAAAACCATTTCAAGTCAAAGGTATCAAAAACTCCACTGGTTTCAGTAACAGAAATGGAAATGATGACTTTTTGGCCAAATTTTCAGTTCATTTAAGAAAAGTTATATTATATATTTCAGATGAGGAGTGTGAATACTGTCCAGAGAGAGCTTTAACTGCTGCACTTCATGACTGGATGGAAGAACTTAATCAGCCTCTGCAAGCAGGTAAAGATTATATAAACCAGGGGTGGGCAATCCTGGTCCTCGAGTGCCGGTGTCCTGCAACTCTTAGATGTCTCCCTGGTCCAACACACCTGAATCCAATACCTGAATCACCTCCTCAGTGCAGTCAGGTTCTCCTGAATCCTGCTAATGACCTCATTATTTGACTCAGGTGTGTTAAAGTAGAGATACATCTAAAAGTTGCAGGAGACCGGCACTCGAGGGCCAGGAGTGCCCACCCCTGATATAAACTAAAGCACCTGCTGATGCTTATGCACTACTGTAATAATGCTTTCCTCTGATATTATATAAGTCACATTTTACCAAACCTGAACTCTGAAAGTTCCCATTGAACCAATATTTCAGGTCGGCAGAGCACAAGAGCAGAAAATCGGGCCTCTGTCTCATCATCGCGAACCAAAACTTCTGACAGGTCCGACTGTCCCTCCACCTTCAGAGCCACACATGCTGTGGCCAAACTCCCAGTCTTCCCACTCAATTCCAGCTCTCCACCCTCATCCCCTCCTATGGGCAAAGCGGAGAGAGAGGGCCGAGAAGGGGAAAAAAAGAGGTCACACCAATCAAGTCAGCAACTTCCAGGATCGAGGTCGGGAGCGCCTGCTAGTGGGGGTCGGGCACAGCGGGCGCCGGGTCGCGGTCTGTGTGGTGGGAAGGGCTTACTGAGCGAGGCCCAGGTGCGGCTACTTGTTGGTCTCCATTACCTCCCCCATGAGCACGGCCCCTCGGCGCAGAAGCTGCTGCAGGACCTGACCTGGCTAAAATCAAACTGCCACCTGGTTGGTGCAAACAGCAAGAAGACGCAGCCTCAGAAGGTTTTTCTTTCTTTCGTCATGATTTCCGACATGGAGGTCATCACAATTAAATATCTGCATGCTTGCTTTTGTCCTCAGGTTGATGAGTGGCGTGGGCGGGCCTCCAGATTCCTGTCTCTGTGCGAAGACATAGCTCAGCTCCACTGCAGCGTAGTGGGCGGGGCTAACAGGGCTGTGCTCTATGACCTTTACCCTTATGTGTGGGACCTCAGGAACACAGCTCTGGTGGCAAAAGCCTTCATATGCTGGCTGGGTGAGTTCACATGGAGGGATATAAATACAAGATTAGAACAGGAGAGAAAAGAAAAGAATAATGCTTTTCATCTTACAATGGGGAAATTAGTAATAATGATAAAACTAATAAAATAGAGCAATCGTTAAGCCTCGAACTACATTCCTTGATGTTTTTTTTTCTATTTTTTATTCTTTCACCAAATTGACCTCTATTCAATAAAAATATGCTATATAATATTCTTTGTATATAAAACCATTGATTATTATGAGTTTATTTAACTTAAAGAAATAAATGTTGTCCTAAATAAAGTTGTTTCAGATTGAAAAATGAAAGTTTATCTTCTATTATACTATTTCAGTAGTTATTGAAGTAATTCATATATTATAGCACAGGTTGAACTGTCACTGCTTCTCGTCACCAGGAGTTATTCACCGTCAGCTCTGCTCTCACTCTGATATGTAGGACTGATCTGCTAAATATACAAATAAATGCACAATTAAAATAAACAAACTCAGAAAGACTTTTCATTTTATAGATTTTGTGCTATATTTATTCTGTGTTAATTATGCATTTAATATTTTTTTAATTACTGTATTTTAAATTCCCCCAAAACTTTAGGCTCATCTTTGTCCATCTATAGCTATGTGAATGTTTACAGTAATTATTTAAAACACTATGAAATGTCATTGAGCTGTTGCCACATCGTACTAGATTACTATGCCTGCAGTGCTCTTTTGTAAAGCCATTGTGCAGCTTGCATTTTACAAGCCAAAAAACCCCCTGCTGTACACTGACAGCATTCTTTCGCTCCACACAGAGCTGTCGTCATACTTGAATGACATTTTCTTTTTGTTTCCCTCAGATGGGCGAGTGCTGAATGACGGCTCAAACCTCGCCTCCTGGAGGAACTGTTTTCACTGTGAGTAGGCATAAATGTTTCTCTCTCACTGTGCAGCTGGTGCAAGTTAAACAGTCAGCTGTCATTCTTCCAGAAAACACTGCTGGACGTGCAGATTGTGGCTCACTGAGAACCAATACGTCACGTTTGCTTTAAAAGTTTAGGAAATATGAATAATATTCCCTTTTGGGTGGTTTCAATATGCCGAGGTGTGAAGATATTAGCAACGACCTTTGAGAAACAACTGTTGGAGAAGAAATGTGAAACACATAGGACAGGAAAAGATAAACCAATAAATTCAATTCCAGATCAAACCAAGTCAGAATTACTCCATAGTAATGTAAAATCATAAAGTTATTCAAAAGATGGCACTCACTGATGCTAAAACAAGCTGTAAAATCATAACGTTTATTTACGTTTTCCAATGACTGCAGCACTTACTGACAAACCTCGATGTATTTCAGAGCCCTAACCTGTTCTGTTGACTCAGGAACGTTTCTCTCGTTTTTTCCAGGGTGTGGAAAATCCACAGGAGCAGAGCTGCTGGGAGTGGACTCAGAGCCATGGGTGTTCAAAGGGGGGGTGTCTGGGGAGATGCAGGTAACTATATCGATTTTTGTCTACTGTCTTATTCTACCTCTTACTTCTTAGTCATTCAGGATTCATCTTTTTCAAGTTCAGTCTTAAACCCTTCCAACTGTTGTGTGTGTTTGTCGTTGTGTGAACAGATGCTCCTCCCGATAGGCAGCAGCAGTGAACTTTTCACTCATCCCCCTCCTCTCTTTCCTACCTCTCGCCTCTACAACATCAGGCCCTATCACAGCAAAGACAAGGTAGGAGATGAGTTATTGTTTTTACTACTAAGAAAGTAATACTCAATTAATTTAATAAATATGTTTTCAAAACTTAACTTCAGTTTTGCAACTTTTAGATGTGTCCCTGGTCCAGAACACCTGATTAAAATTATTTACGTACTTCCTTAGTTTGCAGTCATGTCCTGCTAATGACCTGTTTTTTTGTTTTTTGTTTTTTATTGAAGCAGAGATGCATCTAAAAGTTGCAGGACACTGGCAGGTGAAATGTCTTACCAAAGACACAGTGACTGAAACAAACAAAGTGATTTGTAAAGATATTTAGTGCAAACAAGAGTAATAGGCTTAAAACAGAGGAAATTTAACACATTACAAAATTATTTGAAGCCTTCTCAACTTATTTCTACTTTGTTTCAAATACGCAAAGAAAAGCTCTTTGAAATATTAACCAGGTTGAAAAGAAAAGCATTGTGATTACATTTTGAGGGATATGTCCTCGTAGGTGGAGCTGTACCGAATGGTCCGCCAGCTTCACCTGAGGACTCAGGGCGGCCAGGAGTCCACCATGGCTCATCCAGATGTCATTGGAGACAGGTTTGTCAGCCTGTTATGAATCTTAAAATTTAAGATTCCTCTTTTTTAGTTTGCTTTCTTTACTTGTTTACATTTACCAGATGCTTTAAGTGCACAGATTTACTGTGTTGTGCATTCAGATTGTCTTCTGCATATCTTGGTTGTAACTAGTGGTGATGTATATACTGTACACTGCAGTTGTCTTTTTACCCATTCCACTCTGATCTATTGACAATAACAAAGCATTTTCATGCTTCTCTTTTATTTTTGAACCAACAACCATTCCACATTTAAAGCCCCTTAAATTTCTTGAACTGAACTGGTGTGCAGCATAAAGAGAATTAATACATTTTTATAAATAATACCTTTTCCCACCTCCTAGATGTCTTGGCCCGTGTCTGGCGCTGAGCCCTGAATACAGCTTCATCCTGGAAGATGAGCTCGGCATCTGTGGCTGTGTGCTGGGCATCCTAGACGTCCGCTCCTTCGCGAAGCGATGCCAGGCCAGCTGGATTCCTGCCATGAGAGATAAATACCCACCCAAAGGGAGCAGCACACACTCAAACACACAGGTGAATATGTTAAAACTGGGCAGGGGAGCTACTTGTTTGTTTCATTTTAACAAACAGAACACATAACATGCAGAATCATGCACACAAATGTTTAGTTATTGGTACCTGCTGTTGCACCATCTGGACCCATCCTGTCAAAGATTAATTACTCACTATGAAGATGCACAAAAACACATTCATTTTTGGCATTTGGGATGCCTCATGTTAGCATGTTCAAGCATAAGCTGGCCATGCTGCTCACACTGAGCAGCAGTATGCAAGTTTTAGCAGAGCAGAGCATTCATCTGTCATTATGGTAAAGCACCTTTTATTTAGGTATATTTGTTAAAAGTTGTTGCGTAACACAAAGTTACAACAGCAGAGAACAAACAATCTCTGGCAACGAATCAATCCACGACTCTGGTGAGCAACAGACACAGTCAGACCAAGACAATCTGTGGTTGATGGGGGTTTTTTTCTGCTTAATGAGTCATGGTTCATGCCAACAGTCAAACTTTTGGACGACTGCCATTTTTACAGCTTACTCATGTTTGAAGACAGGACAAGTTTTCTGTCTGCCTAATGGTTTATTGTTAGGTGGCCGAAGGAGTTGGAAAGGCTCTTATAACCTGCTTTATTGCATTCCAGTAGAAATTAGCGGTGACTGCTTCCAAACTGTTTTTACTTCCCCGTGTTTGGGTTCTATGCTGCATGTGAACAGAAACAGAAAATGGTGGAAATAATCCCACACTGGATGAATTTCAAGATGAAGTGTTTCATAGATTTGTAAAGCAGAAAGTCAATGATCAAATGAAATTCAACTACAAGAGACAAAAGCTGTTTTTCCACATGCTAACTTCTGTAAGATATTTACTGAAGAGGATTAGAGCCACTGGAGAAATGAAATCTGACTCTTTTTTTTGCACAGAATTCTCACTTTCTTAGAATTTTGACTTTAATCTCAGATATTCTGATAAGAAAGTCAAAATTCTGAAGAAAAAATTTAGAATTATTGATTTTTCAGGGGTCCTCATCCTCTTCCACAGATGTTGACTGTTCAACATATTTCCATCATCCAGAATAAAAGATAATCTGTGTGCCTGCTGTCCTCTGTGCAGGACTTGGTGAAACTGATGGAGGAGGACCAGGGTGAGTACCCGGACTCGCTCCTCTACCACTTCCCCTCTCAGCTGCGACTGGACGCGCTGCCCGAGCTGGTGGACGTCAGCGTCAGCCGAACCCTGCTCACCGCCCTGCTCACTGCGCTCAAGGCCAACGGTAAGATAACAGTCACATCCAGTTCCTCTCTGATGTTTGGTAAAACGCAAAAATTCAAACCTCTTTAGATCTATTCACTTCTTTTAAAGCTTTAAGTAACAGCGCATTGCAAAAGCATTCATATAAGTCAAACTTATCGATAAATACAGACTTTAATGTATTTTGCTGTGGCTTAATACAATAGACCAAAGCAAAGAATAGCATCATTGTGAACTGTGGTGTGGATTTTTGTTCAATCCAGTCGAGATGCTTTGTAGAGCCACCAACAAATACAGATGCATTTCCATATGTTTCTACCAGCTTTGCACATCCAGATATCAAAATTGCTGCACTGCCACATTTGATGACTGCAGATAAACACCTCACTTTTTATATTTTTCTTGCTATATTAACAAGTGTGTATTCTTTTCCACTATTTTGTGTTGTGCATCACTTAAAATTCTAGTAAAAATAAATTTTTTATTGTAACATTACAGAACATGAAACAGCTTGTAGGATGTGAATTTGTCTCCAGGGCATTAAAGATTGTATTCAGTTTTGTTTGACAAACATATTCAGAAGAATGTTTCATTGTGGTGTTTTTCGTGGGGAGGCTGCAGTTAATGCAGTTAATTTTATGTGCAGAGAAAAGGCTGATGGACGTTTCTTGTGTGTGGGCGTGTGTGTGTGTGTGTGTCCAGGTTCTCAGGGTGTCTTCTGTGAGGTGCAGCCCACAGATCATCAGAGGCTGGAGTTCTTAACCAAACTGGGCTTCCTGGAGATCCTCAGAGGAGAAGCCAGGAGCAGAGAGGGCGTGGTGCTCGGACGGCTGCTCTGAAAAACACGACAAACACTCGCACTAGCCATCACCTGGTCACACATTTCAACTCCTTTGAGGAACATCAACATTAATTAGTTCATCAATTTATCAAAGTGCATGGTTAGATATAACAAAGGTTATTTTTTCATCAGGAGTTTTAGTGACTCCTGATGGTTTTTTTTAACAAAGTTTTGCCATAAATGTCACCTTGTTTGATCAGCTTGAAGCGTCACCCTCCTAAACATGAATGATAATGTAAAGAGAAGGTTTCTTATGATTCTGTTATTGTGCTTGTTCAAAAACATTGTTTTCTTACTTTGACTAGGACATGTTTCATGTAAGCAGCCCCATTCAGAAATATTTTGCAAACTGTCAACATTTTATGTTAAGTTGTTTGGTTTAAAATCTGCCAACATAAATAAGATCTTCCACCATAAAACTGAAAGAAAACCAAAGCAAAATTCAAAAAGGGTTAGTATCTGTAAGATTAGAGAGAAAAATGCCACATAGGCAGCCTTACTTCAGCCTAATTAGATCTTTAGGTAGCTTAGACTTGTTTTTACTTATTGATACCAACTACAGCTTGCATTTCAAGTAATTGTCTCAATTTTCTCTTATCTCAAAATGGTAAACTTAACTGAAGCATGAAAGGGGATTTAGGAGCCTTTAGGTTGCCTTCAGATTAATGGAATGCATTGCATGTTGTGAAGGTGTAACAGTATATATGTCATTAAAAACAACAGACTAACATGCATAATGCACAAAAACGGGTGAAAATGTTATAGAAACTCTTAAGCTTGATAAAAACCTTAATGAAGAGATCAAACAGGCATGAACCACAAGACGTTTGAGCATTTTAAAAACTATTAAATGTGTTTTAGGGTTTAAACCCTTTAAAGAGCTGCTTGATTAATACTTTAAATCAGGGAAAGCAACAAATGTTTTAAATGGAGACATAGCTCAAAATGTAAGGAATTTTATGAAATGTATTTTTATTAGATAAAAATAAAATTTATTCTTTGAAATGCAACACCAAATCAATAATATTCTTAAAAGGTTGAGGTGCAGCATTTCTCGACTCTGTGCAGTTTCAACCACTTTTAACTGCTTTCCTCAGTTTAATTGAAAAGAAAGTGAGCACAACATTTTCCAAAAAAAGAGAAACCTGCTTGTTTAAAACCTGCTTAGCACCAACCTGCAGAAATACAGTGGCGGTAATAAATCGACTTCCCAGAGCAATGTTTTTCTTTCCTTTTCCTTATTGCTTTTGATCTGATTTGGATAAGCCTGTGTCTCATATTTCTTTGAATAAATAGTTTTGGACTTTCAAAAGTAATTTCAGCCACCTAATTTACCTAAACTTCACATTAGTTGATCCCACAGACTGAAGCTACAAGGCTGCTCTGCATAAGAGTAAAGCAGACTTCCACCATCTTAGAATAACCCACAAAAAATGAGAAGGCTATTTAATGAACTTTTAACATTCTATGCGCTTACACTGGGAATTTTTTTAAAAACAACCCAGTAGTTATTTACACAAGAAATAGAGGTCTGAGGTGGGGTGAACTAGGAAATTCAAAGTTTCACTTCATGAGTAATATGTTGTTTACTTTTGACAAATTCTAACAAAAAGAAGCCTTGGAGTTTTATCCTTGACTGTTAACATCTTAGTAGCTCAGTGGGACATTTGGTGACATTTGGTGTCAATACATTTGATAAACTATATTTAAGCTGTTAATTTGTAAATGAAGACACTATAGGCGAGTTTTAACACTTTGTACAGGTAATTATTTGTTTTCCTGGTTTATGTCCATGCTCAGCAAATTGTAGCAGCAGCCACAAAGCAGTTCATGTCAAACAATTCCTAAAGGCAGGATTAAAACAGATTTATCCATTTGATTTTGTGCTCTAATTTCTAAATGATGGATGTTTTTCCTCATTGTATCATCATTGTCATTTTTACTTTGGTAGTTTTTTATATATATATAATAATCCCATTGAAATGATCTGACAACCTCAAGTTCTTTGTTTACTATTTTTCTAGATAAGATGAATGTTTACATGCATGAAAAACATAACCTTGTGTTGCTTTTCTACCAAGCAGGGTTACATGTATACAAACACAAAAACATGCAAAGAGAATTGCAATGGCTGATGCTCACCTGCATTAACACACTCAAAGATGTTCTACTGGACATTGCAGTTGTAAAAATGTAGTAAGATAGGAGGAAATTTTAAATGTATGCATGCTAAAACTCATTAGAAAAACAGAAAATTAAAGCTAAAAACATGTAGACATATGCACACACTAACAAATGTTACTCTCGGTTCTTGGTTCTCTTATTTATTTATTTTTACATATGCCTTTCATTATTATACATCACTTACATGGCTCACTCATGCTTAAACATAGCCACTCAGTCAAAAGTGTGACATTCATTTGAAGCAGATGCAAGAGTGGGCATGTGAATAATTAAACTGCGACAGCTGTGTCATCCGTCCTTCATTATAAACCCCAACGAGGCATAAACGCGCCGTTCACACCCTGACACACACACACACACACACCCACACACACACGCAATCACACAAAAAGAAGCACAAACGCACTCAGCTCAACTGAAAGTACGTAGAACAATGAATGTTTTTTTATTTTGATGTGAACATACACAACTACTTGTGCAAGCATTTATATTTCAACTTTTTTATTTACAATTATGTTCAATCAATAGACTTAGACACTTTTGTACAATTTTCCTTAAAAGTCTCTCGTGAGGTGCTTTGTAACAATAAATGAAAGAAGAAGGTGGTGATTGCATAGACAAAAATAAAGCACCAAAATTGAATTGCATGACGTAGAGAAAAAAAAAAATAAAACAATAGATGGTTGTGTCTGTTGCGAGATTTTTATTGCACCTGTAAGGAGGTGGGACAGTTCTTTTCTTTACTGTGATAATCATTTAAAAATGTGTGTGTAAAGTTAGAAAAGTGTGTTCTAGAAAACGCAATATGTCAACAGATGTGAAAAAATGTTGCAGTCAACATGAAGCACTGTGAAAAGAGAAGAATGAATTAACCACAACTTGATTTAATGCAATTGTAACAACAATCATGTCTGTATGAGTATTTAAAATAACGGTTGCCTTTCAACATCAGGCTTAAACATTGTCCGTTTCATTAAATCATTACAAATTTCAAACTGCTACAAACTGCCTGCATAGAGTTATATTACACATAAACTTTGTGTTTACAATGAATTTTTAGTGGAGTGCTGTGTAGCACATCTATGCAGGTTAAAAAAAACATTGAAATAATATTTCTGCTGATTTCAGTTTGAGTTTTTATTGACATTATTGAAGATGTTTCATTTTAAACAAAGATGATGATGCAACTTGTTTTCATGTTTATTAAATGAATTTTTCCTTCTGACTCGTGATGCCTCTTCTTTAGCTCAAGATGATACACAGAAAAACCTACAGAGTTAAAAGAAGGGACAACCAAGCAGGCAGCTAAACAAAGAATACAGTTTACAAGAAACAGAATATCTTGTATCCTGCATCCTAAGAGTCATGTCATACTATTTCCTAAGTTTCTTGTCAGTGATAAATTGAGATACACTATTTTGAATAAATACCATTCCAGCAACAATCTTACAACCAGGCACATGATCTAAGTTTTTTTGTTTGTGTTTTACAGTTTTTAATCACTCCATGTCATTAGTAAGTCGCATAATGTGCATCACTGCTCCCAAGTTTGTACCAGGTTTTGCATTAGCTCAACAACAACCTTATTTATTGTCATTCTGTTTAATGCAAACATTCAGTCTCATAGATGAAAATTGACTCACATAAAATTTATGTACAAACTTCAACAGCAGGTCAGTTGGACCTATTTTTTTTTTTAGAATAATTAAGCTAATTATTTTTTGAGCACTCAGTAAAAATTACAATGACCATTCATTCATTAAGTATAGATCAAGAGAATCATAAGCAATACACATGCTTCATGGAGGTAGCGGAACTTTATGTTTCACAAAAAGTGTTTCACTTCTTCAAATTTAGATCCCCAAAAAAGTATTTTTAAGCTGTTGGCATCTATGAGAAAAGACAACTTTGTTAACAGCAGCCTGTCACCATTCTTCCCATTTCTGAAAGTAAATAAATGAAGAATACCCAAGGTTAACTAATTTCACAGACTGAAACAAATACTTTTAACCCAGACAGATTATTCCTAAAGAGCTGCTTTGCATACACCGACCCATGAATGATGAATCCAGATTTTAAGTTAGTTTTTTCTGGATCCCCCCCCTATTTCTTAAAGAGATGATGTCCCAGTCATGCCTTTATCTACTGTAAAAAGATCTTGTGTGCGTGTGTGTGTGTGTGTGTGTGTGTGTGTGAGGAAAAAAACAACAGCTGAAATCAAAAGACCTGAAAAGCCCTGCAGACAGAGACCACTTTGAAATATGAAAAAGAATGCAGACTGCTCTGAAACTTAAAGTAAATATGGTATAAAACATTTGCACAGTACTGTATTGTCAGTATTTAGGCAGCTTTGGAAGTGTGTCTATATAAAATTCAGTATAAAAACTCACAGCTAACAATTTTTAAGATTAAAACTACCTGTGTTTGGTCCAGTTGGTGTAAAGTGCACATGTGACTTTCCGC
>CAEFZX010027044.1:0-27556 GCA_903066825.1 Alfaro cultratus
TAATCAAGGGGTAGACAGGACAACACGGAGACACAGAACTCAAAGATAAACACGGAGAAAAACACAGATCCTGACACTTATGAGCATTTTATGAACAACAATGACATAGAAGTTTCTCAAAAAGAATTTGAAGTGGTAATTAAAACTGTTCCTCATAGTTTTCTCTGTTTGTCACAAACCAAACATCCAAACCATCTAAACCTTCATGACTCAATTTCAATTGAAGGAACTAATACAATGAATAAGAAATTTACAAACGAATTTATTAGAACTCACTTACAAACTTTCTCCACTCCTATAAGTAAACATAGATGGGATTATTTGAGCCAAAAATTGTGGAGTGCAATCTTTTTATTCCCTCATAAATATATAATTACCAACAGGATCAAAGAATTTTTAATTAAGATTTTGCAGAGATATTATCCAGTTAAAAATAATATTTGTCGCTTCTCTCCAGATGTCAGCAACAACTGCTCTTTTTGTCAGTGTGAAGGTGAACGTATTGAACATTTACTTGTGGAATGTTCTCACACTACAATATTTTGGTTGGGCTTGCAAAATCTCCTTTCAGAAAAATTTGGAAAAAATATTGTTTTATCAAATTTACATATTTTACTCATCTTTAACAATTCAACTTTTTCTTTAGATGAAATATTTATAGTGAATCTTATTATAATCCTAGGAAAATATATCCGCAAGATGAAATGGAATGGAAAAATTCCCTCTTTGAATAATTTTCAAGAAACTGACTTAAAAATGTATATTGCCTCTGTTGAAAACCTTAACTTTAATAATAAGAAACTAGTAAAAATTTTAACTCTTCAAAAATTTTACTTCATCTCATAAGCAGATCCCTCTGTTATTTTTTTCTTGTCTTTTTTTGCCTTTATTTTTCTTTTTGCTATAACATACCCTTCTTCATATGTATTTGAATATATTTTTGACACTATGTTATGAAAACCTAACTGAAAAAGTACACATCACTTTATTTTACCAATGTATAGATATTTATTTATTTAACTTTTGTCTTTCTAGACTTTAACATCAATACCCTCAATATTTGTAATTATTCTTTATTTGTTTTTATTTTTATAATATTTTTATATTTGTCTTTGAGTTAACATCTGTATGTATGTTCATGTTATTTTTTTTTAAATAAAGTTATTAAAAAAAATTGAAAATGTTTGTGACATCAGCAAAACTGCATCACAGGGATTTTACAACCTTTTTAAACACGTTAGTTGCATTTTTCAAAAATGTCTGACATTTATTTCAGTAAAAGATGATTATTAACCCCTTCAGGGGATTTTCAGGTTCTGTGTGAAGCGCTGCTAGAACTGAACCAAAGCTAAACTGAGATAAGTTCATTTAAAAGCAGGTGATTAGATGAAGTTGGTTCAGCTAATCATCTGGAAAACACATCTGACGCCTGTGTTTCCCAGCCATCAAGTAACTATGCTACCTTTAGTTGTTATAAGAATGTTGCATACATTCTTATCAAATAAGTCATATCAAATATGACTTAAAAGAAATTTGACTTCATAATTTAACGCCTTGAAATTGGGCCTCTGTCTCTTTAAGGAGCTCCTGCTCTTTCTGAAACTCCACCTTCAGGAAGTCATCACAGCATCGCTCCTCAGCAGTTTTGCAGTTCCACCAGATGTTTGCCAGTTGCTGCTGGCTAGTTTGAAGAAGCTGAGTGAAGGAGTCACGGGGAAATAAGTGGTTGCCATGGAGATGAAAAGATTTCTCAAACATCCATGAAAGAATCAAAGCAACACTCCAGATATATTTTTGATGAGGGAATAACATAAAAAAAAAAGATGTAAAAAAACGTAGAATCTTACATCAAACTTTCAGCTGAGTTGAGTTGTCAGTTGAATTGAGTTGTTCTGTTTGTGTTGAGTTCACTGCTTTTCTCTAGTCTGTAGAGAATCAATGGACAACAAAACCGAATCCAGCCGATTATGTCCTGATTAAAACGTTATTCCGCCTCACGCCTTCTGAAGTTTTCAGCAAATTCAGAAAACATTTAATCCTGTGGAAATATATATATAAAAACTGTTTTATTGTAGCCTCCACTTATGGCATCTGCTTCCCATTTGTCCAGTTGGAATCAATTTCCTGTTTCACTTTTGGAATAATATCAGTTGTTTAAAGAAGGCAGAGCCGCCAGCTGAGTGACAGCGTGGCCATTAGCTTTTGCTTCCCCACTCAAGGACTCCCCTTCATCTGTTGACTTGAATTAGCCTCCCGCTGCCTTTATTAGCAACAGCGGTGGAATCAGAGAAGGCTGTCTGTGCAGATCATTGAGGAAGGAAGAAGGGCGGTGGGGGGGCAACCGCTAAGTGCTTCACTTCTGATCTCTGATGGGGGTCATGGGGTCGCCGCTCAGCCTCACCCTGATGACTTGTGACACCGCCTGAGCAACCAAAACCACACACGCATGCACACTTCCACACACACAAATACAAAGGATTTCATTTCAGGAACACAGAAAGCCACTTCCATGAGGAGATTCTGCGCTGATACTATCCTGCAGAACTCCGTGCTCTCGCTCTGCAAACGACAGCGAGGCTCAAAGTGAAAGGCTATTTTAGGTAGCTGTTAGAAACAATTAATGGGTCAACATGAGACTCAAGCTCGGTGTTTACAGGAAGTTTCCTCTCTAATCACGTCACCAAATTAGCAGTAATTTGAGGCTCTGGGTGAGACCGGTCTCATTTTACTTACTAGTTATGCCTGATCGCACCGGGCCGAGGGACTGTAATTAAGAATGAAATGTAATCATGTACTTTATGATACATGTTCTTGACGACACTCCAACCCAGAGAGATTAATGCCTGATGGGAAAAAGAAGATGAAAACAAAAAGGGCCTCAATTTGCTTTTTAAGAATACAGCATTTCCCTGTTTTTTTTATTTATTTATTCTACATCACATTACAAGATACATATAGCAACATTTCATTACATTAGTGAAAAAAATACTTCCATTAGTTAATAAATGAATATTAATGATCAGGAGCTCCATAAGCAATTATGGTGAACTGAATGAATTAACTCAAACATTTAAACAACAACCATCAAGTAATAATAGTGATGATAATAATAATGAATTATCTGTAAGAGGCTGCTGAATGCAAGCATACAATGGCTGGATTAATAGAGTCCAAATGTTCTTCTTACTGACTGGAGTTTGATTAGATGCAGGAATTACGTCGGATGAGAAAGGAAGAATAATACAGAAAGTCACTTCACTCCATTGTTTTTTATGTTTAAGTAGTTATGAGGCGAAACCTGAAACCTGCTTTTAGGATGTAGGAAATGTAAATGAGGAAAAAAAGCAACATAATTCATTTCTCTGATAGGGGAATATTCGCAGAAATAATATGCACTGTGATTGCTGGTCTAGTGATCTGCCATCGATTATTTTAGTTTTGGAAGTTAAAAAGCCACAGAATGACATAATAAAAAGATGAATAAGTTTAAATGAGTTTTTTTTTAAATGCATTTTTGTTTAATGTTACTTTTCTGACTAAAATTGTTTATAGTAGTTAAAGACTGGTCATTTTTTAACATTTATTTCGTGTTAATCTTGTTTCGATTGTTTGTGTCTGAGTTAGCACAGGGAGACTTGTTGCTTCTGCTCGTCCATTACAACACTGGAAGCGACAGAAGTAACAACTTGTCCAGGTGTATCCTTCATTATTCCTCTTTGCGGAGACGCAACACTTTACGTTTCAATTACAAACATATGCTGAGTCAGCATCCATCTACGTCTTGCTCTGAGCAGCTGCACATGTAACACTGTATCATAGAACACTATATGTATGTCATATTGGCACAACTTCAGAATTTAAGCATCTGCATCGCAAACATCACTTCAGTGACCTGATAGTAATAATAACGTTATTTGATCTCGTGCCATGTCACGCAGAGCTCTGTCTGCGCCTACGAAGATTTCATTCATGGGCAGAGAGATCCACTCTCTGATTATTTCAGCTAACAATTGTTTGACCAGTCCAATTCAATTCAGTTCAAGTCAAGTCAAGTCTATTTATTCTACTTAGAGGCAGAGAAAAGCAGCACAAACCTAAACAATCACTTGAAACAAATAACAATTAACTTGCAAAACCAAAAAATAAGGAGACAAGAATCACCAAGGGAGTGTTAGAAGCTGATAGAACATAAAAGGCCCTCCTCTATGGAGGTACTGTATATTCAGCGCAAAAGTATTTATGTGTTGTGAAATAGAAGTCAAAGAAAAAACTATAGTTTTATAATTGTAGATTTTCTTTCCCAAATAAAAGACAACAGTTGCACCTCTTCAAACTCTTTAGTACAAACACACAGATTGTGTTCTTTGATTCACACTTTAAAAAAAAAATATGTTACTCACAATGACACCCTGAGGCACCAAACCTGCCTCCATGCTCCTCTGAGTCCTGTGAAGCTGGCGGTCTCAGTGACCCGGTGGAGAGGAAGTCAGGGGTTTTGAGTAAAACTCAATCAGCCTTCAGTCCAAGTTGTCATCAAAAGCTACACATACGTCATAGCGTTCCACATAATGTTATTCATTTCATGTTTACATTTATGTAACAGATCATTTTGCTGCCTATCATTCTGTAGAAAGATATGCAGCAGCAGATTAATAACTCAGATGTGTTTTCACTTTTCTTGTAACGTCTCACTCCGTCCTGTGACCCATGGAGGGCTGGGGGGATGAACGCTCCAGTCTGCTCTCCTTCCCTCCCTGCCTCTGCCCAGACTGTCTCCTGTGTGTTTATCTTCTCATCAGGGCCCTTTATTGGTAAATACAGGGGTCCTGTTGAGCCGGCCCCTTCGCTCGCCCTCTCTCTCTCTCTTTCTCTCTCTCTCTGCGCTGTATCATCTCTTGCACTCTGACATCTTTGTTATCCGTCTGTCCATCATGTGTGCATGTGTAGTGTGATATGCGTGTCTGGGAGTGTAACCATAGCGCCCAGTGTTTAGGCTATTAGAGCCGACTATTTACAATCTGGAGTTTCTTATTGATTATGTCTGCCTTCTCTCATTGTTTACAAGAGGAAAATAAATAACACATGTCTTCTTTTACCTTCACCTCACACACACACACACACACACACACATAGACACGCACACACACACTCTCCCTGTTTTCCTCTTAACCAGATAATGTTTTACCACTTCTTTCAGTTGCTTCGAAGGTTTTCATCAATGTTTTTTTTTTATTGTCCAGGGAGCCGTTACAGGGAGTCACTACATTTTGGGGAAAACATGACTACAAACACAGGGCAACAAGAAGAAGTGAAATATCGGTTGTTCATATTGGCCCAGTTTTATTTATCGGACCGGTACCGATACGCTAAAAATGACTACAGTAATGTAGGCCAATACCCATATTAGTGCTGATATATTGTACATCCCCAGTTTGAAATATAGATTTATGTGAACCACCAGACACTGTGTTATGGTGGTAGTCATGGTGACACACCACCAGTCCCCGTATGTAAATGAACATGATGCATGCAAACAGCCTCTGACAGAGACAGCCCACCAGCTGAAGGACTGAGAGGCTGAGACTGGCAACTCTTATGTCACCATGTAAGCGTTTCATATCAGCTGACATCGGTAATTATTCATTAGTTTTTTTGTTTTAAATATCTGAAATTGGGGGCATGCTGTGGTGGCACAGGGCTTTAGCACGCCCCATGTTTGGAGGCCTCAGTCCTCAACGTGGACGTCGCGGGTTCGACTCCCGGTCCCGGCGACCTTTGCCGCATGTCTTCCCCCCTCTCCCTACCCCATTCCTGTCAGCCTACTGTCACAAAAAATACGAGCCACTAGCGCCGCAAAAACTCTTCGGAGAAAAAAATGGTAAAAAAAAATAATCTGAAATTCTGCTAAACTGGTGACGTTTCCACGTCACACCATATTTTTTTATTTTTAAGTAGTTAGGCACTGTGGCAAAACATGAAACCACAGTACAAGTTACTCAACAGGTAACCTATTTTATTTTAAGATTTGTGCTCATCTGGAAAAGTTATTTTGTGTAAGGAAACCAACCGGCATATAAATGGTTCCTAAAATTGGGATCAAGAACCCAATGTGGGTCATAAGTGATTCAGGATGGGGTCTCACAGTCCTCTCCTGAAAATAAAATAAAAATAAAGAAAGAAATGCCTTTAATAATCATATATAAGAAGTGTCATGTCTCCAACAGAATTATTTTGGGTGTTGAAAGCTAAAACGGTTTGGAGCCTTTGCAGTCATGCCTTATTACAAACATTTAGTCCATTGCATTATTCTGAAATAGATCATCACATCACCTTGGTTATTTAAACTCTTTATAATTTCGGCTTTTTAAAAGCTTTGCATCAGTTGATTCAATGTTTGGAACTCCTTCTACTTCGCTGTTCGAGAAGTTTTGTCATGTCAACTTCTCCGTGAAATCCGTCCGACTGGGACTGTTTTCAAAGCCGCAGCAGCTGGGATGAAATCTGTGCCCGCGTTAAACAGGGAGTTAAAGTGAGCGGCTCTGTGGGAGTGTGAAAAGCAGATTTCCACAGCATAAATCATTCAGTTCAGTGAAGCTGCAGCACACCTGAAAACATCCGGGCTGCTGCAGCGAAGAACCCAGAGACAAAACTCAACCTCGTTTTAAACTTCATGGCGTTTATGTGGCAAAACAAGAAGCAGCTGAAACCAGTAAGACTCTCCGGTTCCCTTCATGTGGAGGTTTCTACTGAGACAAATGTGAAACGTCACAAACATGAACCAGGAATATACACTGGGGACAAACTCAGTTTCCAAAAATATTTCATTTGTAAGTCAATAATGTCCTCCATGGTTCTATATGAAGCTTATGTTGTGATCATTTAACTGATTGTTAAAAAAACATCTAATAAAAAAAATTAAAAGCAGGAATAATCCATTCCTTCTACATTAAGGTCTTCACTGCTTTATAACAGCTTTTATATCAGTCAGTGATTAATATCATAATTATCATTCATATATTATGTGCAGTGTCTTTAAATGATGTTGCAGCTTCTTTTGTGTTTTTGGACGTGAACTGTTCTATTTGACATTTGTAAAGTTTTGCAGATTTTCTTTTATTACAACAAACAGAACGGAGGACGTTCAGTCGAACACGTAAATCCACAAATTATGACAATAAGCATCAAAACCAGAGTACAACAATCCAGCTGCTGTTCATATGTCAAAACAAAAACATCCCAAAGAAAATGTTACTTTGAAACTCATTTTTAATTATTATAAAAAGTGCGTGAAAACTTGATGTGGATGAAGTCAAAGGTATTATTATTATTATTATTATTATTATTATTATTATTATTATTATTATTATTATTATTATTATTATTATGTTATGAAACATGATCCTAACACTCCACCAAATGTGCTTTGTCACTTCCTCCGACTGATCATTTTTACGTCGACATAAAAACATGTCAAAATGCAGCAACATTGTATTTTAATGTGGTAGTCCTCATTATATTTGCCCCAAAAGATGAAAATTATTAGCTAAATTATAGCTGAAATATTTGCAGAAATGTTTATTAATTTCCACAGTATTTGTAGTTTTTTTTTTTTTTTTAATGAATCAAACTGAGGAACCTAAACAACAGAAGTTGAGGCTCTAAAGCAGGACCTGCTGGATGGTGGGCTGTTGGTAAATATATATATTGACATATTTGATGTGTATGACTCTCATTAAAATGTCATGTTTGTTCAGTTGTTGACTTTATGGTGTCTTCTTTATAACTTTGTAATGCTGTGTTTTTATTGTGTAAAGCACCTTGAACCACCTGGCCGCTGACATGTGCTACAGTAATAAACTTGATTGATTGATTGATTGATTGATTGATTGATTGATTGATTGATTGATTGATTGATTGATAAAAAAAGGGGAGGAATACATTTTCGCCAAAAAAAGCTGAGAAATTCTGAGAGTTTTTGTTTTCTAGAAAAATGTTGGAAATTCCTGAGCCTGAAAAGTCAAAAATTTCCTACCAAAAACTCAAAATGTTCTAGATTAATCTCAGAAATGTTCCAGAAAGAAATGTAGAGACTTCTGAACAAATGTTCATCTTTCCAGACTCTGGCATTTCGAAGTTTTTTTCTAAAAACTTTTTTTTTAAATGAACCTTCTTTGTTTTTTTTAGCAGAAATGTACTCCTTTTGTAGATTTACAATGAGCTCAGTGCGCCGTGGTGAGGGTTCGGTCTGGACAGGTAGGTTCCTCCAGATGTTTGGTCTGCCACCACTTTCTGCCATAACTAAATGTAACTCTATAGGACTGTGGCTGACTGTTTGCTGCAGAGTTGAACGTTGCTGATTGCGTTGCATGTTATAAAAATCTAAACAACTACGCAGCCTTTCATGGGTCCCATGTTTATATTTGAGCTGGAGAGTGCATATCTGTGCTCTGGCCTTCCCAGAGCGGGGACAAGTGAGTGTGTGTGGGTGTGTGTGTGTGTGTACGTTGGGGTTATCCTCTCCAGATCACCTCTCCACAACAATCACAGGGAGGATGAGATGAAAGGGAGCGAAGCATGGAGACGCGGCGTGTTTACAGCAGCGAGGCCTGAATAAGAGGCTGCGGCGGTCGGTGGCTGTAACTCGAGCTGCGTGTGTGGATGAGCGCGGAGGGCAGCGGGGCTCTCTGAGACGGGGACTTGTTATTCCACAGTCGCACCACAGATCGTGACCAGCAATCAAATAAACTGTCTACAGTTTTTTGGGGGGGTCCTTGAAGAAACAACTCAGCAGGTTTTGACCTAATGCGGCAGCTGCACGTAGCGTCAGATGGTGTTAAAGGGGAAGTGCTATGTAAAATTAACCTTTCTGAGCTTTACATCATGTTAGAATATTATTTTCTCATTAAAAACATACCTGAAGTGTTAGTTTGATTCTTTCATGCATGTTTAAGAAATCCTTTAATCTCTATGGCAACTATTCAGCTGTGCAGAACGCCTGGCTGGACTTAGCACCGCCTTCATTCACAACCCAGCTGCAGTTTCCAACTCCCAGAGCAGTCTTCCACCATGACTCTCCCACTCAGCTCCTTCAGACTAGCCAGCAGCAATTAGCAAACACCTGGTGGAACTGCTGAGCTCATTATAGGAGCTACTTCTCAGAGCACCTGGTAAAAACATTGCTAAAGGTTTAATAGAAGAGCCATGTTGTGATGCTGCTCAGTTTCAGGAGGTTTCTTAAAGAGACAGAGGCTCTTTAAGCCTTAAGGCGTTAAATTACAAAGTCAAATTTATTATAAGTCATGTCTGATATATGTGGCATTTTTATAATAACTGAATAGTTACTTGATTGCGCTATAAAATGGCACTATGGAAAACACAGCTACGTGATTGGCTCATTGCTGTTCTAGACTTCTGCTGATGGATTCGAACGTTTGGGTCAGAAGTCAGCAGAACAGAAAACATGCATGTCAACTTATATTTATATTTATAATTTACTGGAACAACTTATTTTTCAGTGATATGAGCAACATGTGAGCAGCATTCCTGAAGTGAGAGGGCCTATTTTTGAAATAATTGTCATATTTTCTTCTGTCAGACACGAGTTAATTTAAGCACATAAAACCTAGCATGTTTTAAGGCATGGCGTCCAAAGTGTGGCCCGGGGGACATTTGTGGCCCTTAAACTGAGATTGTGCTTCAGCTCAGGTACTCGATGCAGATGGAAACTTATTTTTAATCAGCGTAAAACTATTACCAACAAAATTTTTATACAATGGAAAATGTTAAGTGTGACACTTAACAAGTGTTTGTCTTTTATAGTCAAGCTTTTATAATAAGTAGAATAAAGTCCATCCAGAGACTTTGACTGAAATTAACTTTTATTTCATTTATTAATTTTAGCTAAATAGAGCAAAGTGAGTCTGAAATATTTGAAATCTAGATGCTTCTCTTTTAATATAAGAAACACTCAAAATGTCTTTTATGTTTTGGATCTACAATGAATAACATCCCTTTCCTACAAAAAAACAAACAAAAAACCCCAAAATAAAAAAAAAAATAGCTTAGCTTTATTTGCTTGTTTTTCGTTTTCTTGGCCTGTGAGTCGTTGTGAATCAACGACGTTGGGCAACGTGGCAAAAAGTTTGGACTCCAGTGTTTTAAAGGTTAGTTTGGAATATTTTGAAGTGAGCTTCAAAATATTCTAGTGAAGAGTTCACTAGTAATAAATAATGACCCTACCTGTTGTAGAAGGATGAAACGTCAGTAGAGAAGCTCTCAAGGTTGGAACATTGAAAACATTCAGCCTGAGATGCAGATGGCCTGCTGTTCCCTCTGCGGCCAACAGGGAGCAGTAGAGGCCTGGTAAAGTCTGCAGAGATCCTCGTTAACGTTGTCGCCTCACCTCTGGCTTTTCAGGCCCTGACCCTCACCCTGCAGGCCACAGTCTGTCTGTGTGCGTGCGTGTGTGTGTGTGTGTGGGTGTGTGTTATAGGAGAAATAGAGGTGCTGTGGAACATCTCTCAGTGAGTCTGCGTTTACATTCCCAGCCTGTGTGCGTGTGTGTGTCTAAGCATGCCTGTTGTTTTTGTGAGGCTGTGTGTGTGAACAGAACTCAGTCATCAGTCTGCTGGGTGTCGGATCGCTGATCTGCAGAGCCAACATGAGTGGATGTTATGGAGCCTCAACATGCATGTCAGTGTTTGACACACACTTTCCTCTTTTGGCGGTTTAACTTTAGATCGCTTCACTCTTGTGGACTTTTGCTTTGACAAAACAGAAGTAAGAACTGAATTTGAAGAATGAACTGCAAAACACCATGCAACGACCACATTTAAATTTATGTATTCAAGAATATTCTTCATGTTTGGCCGTTTACATCAAATTTTAATTACTTTTTAAAAATTTTTTTATTGAATTTCAATTTTAGATTAATCTTAGGAAGGTTATCCAGGCTTTTATTTTGGCTTCAAAAACCACAAGAAGTTAGAATTGTAGCAAGAGTTACAATTGATTTTATTAAATTAATATCTTATATGTGGTTTGTTTGACAACATCATTAATTAACAGAAAACATTTAAAATGTGTCAAATTGTCTTTAAAACTAGTTGCGTGATTTTTGTAGAAGATGAACTAATTTGTCATTTTGACTCCAGATTCAGCCGATGAAAGCAGAAAGTCAAACTTTAACAGACTCTTCTTGGTGGACAGAGAACATTTCTGCATATTTAAGGAAACAGGACCGATAATGGAGCTGCCTTAGAGCCTAAACTAAACCAGGTACAGGTGGTGTCAAAACAATAATCAAACTAATCAAACTGTTAAAGCATGCAGTCAAATATGACACAACACTTAGATTAATACACATCCACAAAATGCCACTAAATTGAATCAGTTCACAGTAAAGTGAAGCAAATCCCATCAAATTAAAGCTAAATCTCTGCCCTGTCTGCAGGTTTATAGGCCTGGTCTGACCGGCGCGTCCACTTTGGAACACATCAGTATTAACTCACACATGACAGAAAATACTAAACATGTTCACAAGGCACTTAATCCAGTTTATTTTCACTCATACAGAGCCAGCTCAGAGCCATAAATCCATACTGGTGGCAGCCTTAGATTCCAGGAAACTTTTTCATTTCACCAAAATGGTTCTTCTGACCTAAAGTAACATTTACGTTTTGCAGAGACTCAGTTAGTTTCTTAGAGTGACTCAGATAGAGAACATAGAGGAACCTACAGTACATTGTTTTATCTTTTGAGAGATGCCTAATTTTTCTGTTGGAGACAAACAACAAATGATTTAATTTATTTTAATTTACATTTTGTCAGGGGTTTGAATAACCTTAGGCTTGTATGAATGAATGAATGAATGAATGAATGAATGAATGAATGAATTGCATTGCTGGTTAGTACAGCCCATTAGAACTGGAGACCCTCATCAGACCTTGTACTTCTCATGGAAACTCTGGTTCTACAATCAGTTCTAAGTTCTATCTACACTGTAAAATTTAAATTAATTTCCATACTCAATAATCCAGAAGATCACAGTGTCAAACAGAACATTGTTAACAAACAGTTTGTCCACAAAAACTGCATATTTTTGTACAGCACCCGTTCTTCTTCATTAAAATCTCGTTTAAACACACCTGCTGTGCTAACCTCTCTTACATAATGAAGAGAGAAAATCTGTGCTGTTATAACTGAAGTTTAACTCCTTCCTCTGCGAGGGAAATGGCAGAATACCTCACAGTGCTCATCTCTGCTGTATCTGCTGTATGGTCATTTTCTCCTTTAAAATATAACAATCATAACATGGAAAAATGTCTTGTTATAAATAATCTGCCAGTGGAACTGATACCTTTTCAACAGTATTAAGGAGTCATTGGCTCTAAGCGAGCTTCTATTTCTTACTGAAAAGATACTTATAAGTTAGTTTTATATATTTTAAGTGTACTGAGATATTTGCACCAAAATCTAGACCAAAAACATTGGCTAAGATTTTGTGTTTTTGCAGCATTTCACCTATGACATCACACTTTTGTGATAACTTATCACTTTGGAGAAACTTTGATCGTCTTTCTGTTGCAGACTTGTTTTAATTCAGCCACATTGGAGGGTTTTTGAGCATAACTGGCCTGTGTAAGGCCTCACCGTATTATCTCAATTAGATTTGAATCCACAGTGGAACATTCCAAAGCCAACAGTTTATAGCATCCAGAGGTGGAGCTGCTGATGGGATCCTCTGGTCCTGCTGCATAAACCAAACCTGAGAGAGTTTAAGGTAACAGACTGATGGTCAGACCTTCTCCATCAAACATTTCCTGCTATGGAGCAGAATTCATGATTTCTGATGTTGCGTACGAACCCACTGTTGGTTTGACTCGCTGATAGTCAAACCAACCATGCCTGAACACAATATAAAAAATTTCCCGACCGGAGCATAAGCCATCTGATTATTGGGAGGTAATTATTAATAGCACGTCTCTAGAAAGAGCCTGATCTGCTCTGCATATGAAAACACAATGAGGTGTAACCAGTCAGTCAGACAGCTGTGTGGCATTCAAGTTCATCATGTAAAAATGTTAATTGTTAAATAAAACAATGCATTACTGTCACTCATAAAAATGTTCATTTGAGAGCATTCATTATATATTCCCAGTTCCAAATATGAAATCCAGTCGTGTCGCTCATTCTCGTGTCTGTGCCACTGCAAATCTTCACTGACCATATAACTGAGCAATTTGACATTTTGAAAATAAATTTGCTTTATGGAAATATGCCAATTTTGAAAAGATTCTTGTTTTTTGCTATAGTTTTGGCACTAGAAGGAGGTGATTTTATACTATTTTTTGCGAAACTACAATACAATTTTTTTCTAAATTCCTCAAAATTTGGCTCCATGGAAACACCTCATTTTGGTTTTTTGATAAAACGTTTTGGTGTTGGATGAGGTTTTTTTATTATTATTGAAAGTGGTTTATTTTGCAAAACTGCAATGGAAACATTTTTCACATCACGAGTCACATGATCAACGACACTATTGTGCCACTAGAGCAAACCATGAAGAAGAAGACAGGAAGCAGTAGGAGGATGACGGCGCGGAATGTTTCTTTAATGACATTATGTGAACAACCTTATTCATGCGAGATTTTAAATGCATTTTTTTAATCTAATGCAAACACAGCAATTGCAAAATGGTGTTTTTTTCAATATTAGCGGAATTTTGAAAATATCTCTGGACTGCTCAGAGGTTTACCTGTATTTCCCCGTCTCCTACCTGTCCTAGCAGCAGTCAGTCCCGCTGGTTCCCACGCTTTGCTCTTCCAGTCAATGCTCACGCTGATCTACAGCAGAGGCCAGGCCGGTCCTAGGACTGCGGTCAAGTACAGGAAGGGAGGGAGCGCGAATCAGAGCTGACCCACAGAGGCGCCTTTGGTCCGAGCCAAGCGAGGGCCTTTTCTGGTCCACTGCAGCGCGTGGAGTGTAAACAGACTGGACAATAACATAGAAGCAGAAGGAGAACAGGAGGAGGCAGCCGACCGCAGGCCTGTTTGGCATCTGCTCACACCCGGACAGAAACAAGCTGCAAGAATCCACACAAAAACACCAGTAATGCCGATTTATTATTTTGTCTATTTCAACCTGTCGTGTGCTTGAAGAGGTAAAATGGATCTACTAACAGAAAAGGTCATAGAGTGTCGGTAAGCATGATTAAAATATTGATTAAAATATTTGACTGGTTTAGTCTTTATCACTCAGACTTTATCACCCACAAAAAGTTAGAAAAATAAACAGAAACTTTCAAAGGCAAAACTACAGCCGCAAGCTTGGCGTGGTACAGGAGAATCGCAAATGGCATCGCCATTGGCAACGCTATGATGCCATTCCCACACTTCTCCACTTGGCGGCGCCTTCTAATTCGCATTTGGTCTCTTTCAGTGTGAGTCCTATGGCAAACCTTGAAGGTTTGGCTGAAATCTGACCTTTCAGACAGGAGTTACTGTCACTTCCTGTTTGATGGCAAGGACTTCCTGTAGGCTTTGGAGCACGTATTGGCGGTTATCAGCTGTTAGTGAACATGATGTGTGACATGAGTCACCAAATAAACCCATGACTTCCTTCTCCGAGTGGGAGGAGCTAAAGTGATGTCATCAATCTACCACACCAAGGCGTCAAGCAGGCTTTCCTGATGACACACATTTGATGCAGATCGGATGGTGAACCAGGGAGATGTAGCTGTAAAAATAGTCTATTGGGCGCTGTGAAGTCAAACTTTAATGAACTCTTAGAAGTTCAACAAAGATCTTTCATATCCAGGTTTGTGCAAATCGGATCATGACTTAGAACCCACGGGATTGTATTGTGATTCACTACTCTGCCACGCCCACACATCCCAGCCAACAGTCAGCTTTGTTTCTGTTGACATACAGTTGAGTAATTTGACGTTACAAAAATACGTTTGTTAAATGGAAACACAGCCATTTCTAAAAACTTCCGCTAGTTATTTTCAATGAAAGGTTTTGGTGCTGGGATGAGACGGTTTATCAAAATTGGTTTATTTAGCAAAACTGCAACGGAAACACTTTTTTCACATCAAGAGTCACATGATCAACAACCAGATGTTGCACCGCTGGTGCAAACCAAGAAGAAGAAGAGGACAGGAAGTAGTTAGAGGATCATGTTTTGGGTGAACAAACTTGATTTTAATTGTGCTTCTTATTTAATGGAAACACCGGAACTGCAAAATTTTGCTTTTCCAGCATTAGCAGAATATTGACAAAGTTTTGCATATGTTTCTATGGCAGCTGCTGTGTAGAGCAGGAGTCAAACGTCACCATCTGACTCAGCTTGAAAGTTGTAAGAGTGAATTACTGATTCACTAATGACCAGAATTCATAACGTTTACAACTTTATAAATTTATCGGTCGCCAAGGATATGCGCTGTGCGTGTGTGTGTGTGTGTGTTTATATCAACTGAAGGCAACACTTGACTGTGCTATAAAATGGCACCATTTGGCTGGAAAAACATAATACTGTCTCTTTATAGCATTTTGTGATTCTTGTACTGTATCTCCAGCAGGATGTATCACTACACCCTTATTTCCAATGTTAATCTGACCACCATTAAAGCTTGTATTGTACTGGGTTGAGGGTTTCTGGTACAAGGCCTTCTTTATCAAAACAGCATAGATATAAATATTCATCATGTATCCATCACCTATCCTCTCCAGGACTGAGTGGGGTTGACAATAGGAGTAGCTACTCTGAGACGAGTCCAGCTTCAAGCTGGAGAAGAAACAACCCAATCGGTTATTTTACGTCAGACCTTTCTCCAAACTGGGAACCGTGTTTGGCCAAGAACATTGATACCGTTTCATCTCAACTCTCAAGCTTTCAGTATTTAGAAGGTTTTCCATTAAACATTCCTGTTAATGATTATGCAACATAAAGGTGGCAGAGAAACCGAAGAAGCAGCTGTATAAATTAGTGAATGACTTACTTTATGAAGCGGACGTCAATCCCTCATTATCTTGAACTTTTCTCAGAATCCGCACATCTCAGATCCACCCGGCTCTCATTCCTTATGAATTAGTGTTTATTATAATTTTAAAATGATAGACTAATGCTAATGATGGACATTCATAACCATCTATCGGTTTGTTTCATTTTGCATGAGTATAAATTAAATAATGCTGATTAATGCATTCGCTTTGAGTCAGAGGTTTGATCATTGATGCTTGTCATTAATTCATGCAGATTTGGAAGTTGGTTTTACGGGGGTTATTTAAATACTGCATGTTTTCTTTGGTGAAAAATACATGAACACATTGATAGAAGCATTAGAGGCTTCTCCATTCCTTTTGATATCGTCTGCCTAGCTGCAGGAGTTATTGATATGATTTTTGTCTGGTACATATAAACCAGCAGCGAGACACCTGTAAATATGCACCACAGGCAGACAAGTCCAACAACTCAGAGCGTCTGATCAGAATCCCGATATATGGAAAAAGAAAAAGGGATAATAGTGATTGAGGAGAACTCATCACGGGTTGTGGTCAGTAAAGGGCTGAAATAAACGATTCAAACTCCACAAACTTTTTCACACAAACTTCACTGTATTTTATCTGTTAGAGGAACACAAAGCGAAGCAGTGGAGGATTGTGAAGTGAAAGGAAAAGATTCAGGAAAAGACTCAGGAAAACTCTGAAAAGTGTGGAGTGTACGTGCATCCTATCTCCTAGACTCAACAGTCTGTAGAACCACCATTTGCTGCATTTAAACTTTTGAAGTGTATCCCTATCATATTTGTAAATAAGAATAATTAAAAAAAAAATGAAGTGGTTGCCCATCATGCCAAATGATTTATGAGCAAAGCGTGAGATTTGATCCGACGCATCCAAACATTTTCTTTGTTTTTAAAACTCTCCGACGAGGCTCCTCGTCTCATCGGGTCAAACGATAGCGTGAGAATCTCTAACGACCAGATCCTCCATAAAGAGAAGACCCCCATAAAAATCTCCATAAAATACCTCCTCCTCTCTGTCATTACCCACCTCCTGAAAACAATAACGCTGTAAAACACTTATATTTTTACTGGAGTTATAAAAAAGTACCTGCTGAACATGTATTTCATTTTAATGGTGATGCTTGCTTTATGGAGGGCGGTCATATGAGCCATCAATAGGATAAGGCGAGAGTTCACAGAGGATGGATGTGCAAACACACACACACACACACACACACACACACACACACACACACACACACACACACACACACAGCTAGATCCTTGAGGACTGATGGGTACACACAGAAACAGAGCTTACGTTTGGAACAGGACCCGATAGATTCACATTGCCCTGTTGCCTACTTAACCTGGTGCAATTAGCAGACAGGAAAAGGTCTGGTCACTGAAAATGTAATCACAAAATTAGCAGAGTTATACATCAACCCAACATACGTCTATTAAGTCCAGGTTATGGATTCGGCATTTGTTCATATCAGTGCTGACGATGGCAGATAATTGGGCGCGCTAATCCAGTAATGCTTACAAATGGCCACATTACGTTTGAGCAACGCTGATTAAAGCCCGACGTCGAACATTACGGCCACACACACACACACACACACACACACAACTCACAACTCTCTGTTCCCGCTCACACACACAGCAGCCGACAATTTTCTCTATTTGTGTTACCCCCCTCAGAGGTCAAAGTGTGGCTTCGCGCCGCATTGACAAGTGACACCGCTCATAAACAGAGCTGTCATTAACTACGCCGTCGTTTGCCAATACATCACACTCCACTGTCATAAAAACATGGAAAACACATTGCTGCGCTGGTTATTACACGCTTTAAACCTTGACCAGCCAATAAAAAATGACTGAAATTACAACGACGGTATCAGAAGGCTAATTCTTTATGAGATTTTTTTTTTTTTAAAGAGTCTCAACTAATAAAATCGAAGTCTATCCGGTGCTGACCACAGATTGCTGAAAACAAGTCAAGTCAGGTGGAAACGTTACAGTCACACTTCTGACTTTGCTGAATCATTATTGTGAGGGTTTATGATAGTGATAACATTTTTTTCAAATATTGCTTGTTTTTCTTAGACATGATTATGTTTAATTGAGCTCTAAATTTGAAATGGTAACACTAAAGAGAAGTTTGGGTATATTGAAGCTAATATGGGAAAATAAGCTCTAAAAGCATTCATTGTGAAAATGTGTCCAGCTCCTGCAGCACTGCATCAGCGACACTCTTGTATGCCACCCAGCAAATGCAGCCCACCAATCTAATAAAAGATGGCAGATCAATTTATGACTGAATATGAAATGTCTTATGCACATGACCTTATGGCTGCCTATTTAACCTAATAAAACTAATATGAGCCCCATATATCACTTATTACTGATAGAGGATCAATACTGGATTCAATTAGCTAATGATGCTGAAAGGTACTTCCTGGATCTGTTCAGATTACGGAGCTTTGTTTGCTGGCTCACCTTCGATACGACTGCTCTGAATATTTACAGTCCTGTTCATTCAGGCTTGCCATTTAAAGTTGGGACAGACTAATACTTTCAAGTCTCATTTTATTGCCCAGGTTGTAAATGTCCCTCAAACTGTAAAACCTATCACCTGTTCACTCAAAAGATCAGTTTTTATCTTGGCTAATTTGTCGAGCTGTACTATTTGGGGTGGCAGACATTATTTTGGGGTAAAAGTTGATCCTGTTGTCTTTCATTTCCATTCAACTCTCCTAGTTTTACCCAAAGGGCAGATTGACACATAAACAGACCAGAACTGCACTCCACAGGTAAAACTGACATTTAGATGGGCAGAATTATGTGTTTTCCAGGCACATAGCACCTATTTATAACACAATGCAGTAACTATGTTAACTTCAGTTGTTAGAAAGATGTTATATATATCAAATATGACTTAAAGGCAATCTTACTTTGTAATTTAATGGCTTGAAATGGGGCCTCTGTTACTTTACAAACTCCAGTTCTTTTTGAAACTATGCCTCCACAACATGGCTCCTCTTTAACATTTTCACCAACGTTTCACTGAGAAGTAGCTCCTATAATGAGCTCAGCAGATGCTCAGTTCCACCACGTATTTGCTAATTGCTGCTGGCTAGTTTTTTAAATGCTAATATCTGCACACCAGAGTCTGCATGTGCATCTGATTCACAATCCCACACAAAGGAAGATCTGCTGAGCAAATTGCTCAACTGATGCAAAAAGTGAAGTTCTTCTCATGGAATTAGCTATGAGGAAACATTTTGTTATCTGAGCTGTTGTGCTTGGGAACAAGAGCTGCGATTAGACTGTGAAGTGAAGGCATTTATGACTTGATACAAAATTAAGCTATATTCCATCTGGTGTGCTTGATGGGTGAGTTGCACCACCTTATCATTAGATTTATCTGCTTTGTAAATCAGCTGCTGAGATCAAGATAAAGAAGGGCGGCGTATGAGATGGACAAACAATTTGTCGTAAAACGTTTTCAAAAGTGAGACCAGGTCGCTGCTGAGTGCACTGAAAAAAATAAAACGTGCGATCCAACTTAAAAAAAATGTAGTTAGTTTGTTTTAAGTCATCAAATGAAATGAAGAATACTAAATACAGAGGACTGATATGGCAAAACCTGAACTGATGGTCTGATCCCCTTCAGAGGCTGAGAAGAAAAAAGGATTTTGTGAATGTTCTTAAAGGGGATCTGTTGTTCCAAATGTACTTTTTGCATGTTTTTATTCTTCTTTTTAGGGTTTTATTGCTTCTAAAAACAGCCCAAGTGCTTTTCTTGGTAATAAGAGGATTTTTTTTTTTTTTAGTGTCTGGAAAATAAGTTGTTTCAGAAACTTCTAGATTGTTGAGTCGATGGGCACTGTGCCGTTACCTAGCAACCTAAGCAAAGTTCCAACCTGTTTGGTCAGCTGGTTTTACTGTTTTAGGTCCTGCATAATGTCTCCTGGAAACAACAAGCGTTTTTTTTTGTTGACTTCCTAAAATAATGGTCTAAGTAATTTTTTTTGCCAAAAACATTTTTTTTTTTTTTTGTCTAAATCACTATTTGACAAAAAAGAGGTGGTGATTTTGCCCTCCCACCCCCCAAACAATCATTGTTTTTGGTAAAAAATGACTTAGGCTATTATTTTTAGAAAGATATGAAAACTAAGTGCTGTATTGTTATTGGTTGTGCAGGAGGCTCCACTTCTGCTTTTCAAAGAGGCCCTAAAACAGCTCCTTCTGAAAGGAACGTAAAGTAGGCAGAACTGACTAAAATTTCATTACCAAGAACAATTTGGTGTAAAACAAAAGTAAAGAACATGTTTTGTATGGAACGTAGATCCATCCTAAACTGTTCAGGCAAGCACAACATCATTGTTAAAGTTGGATATTTGAAATGTGTTGTTCGGTTTTTCTAATGCTTCATACCTTAATGGGTGAATAACAGAGAGTCCCTGTTTATGTGCTGAAGCAGCTTGTCTTTCATGGAGGTTTCTGACTCCGGTCTCTCAGATGTGAGCAGCAGTTGGTGGAGGGTTTTTATTCGATTGTGGCCAAAAAGTCTGGATATCATCAGGCCTGCTCTGCGCTCTGTAAACAGAGTGGGCATTGAATACATTAGCCCCCACATCGATTTGAATCTTTCTCTCCAAACATCGCCTCTCCAGCTTTTGTTCTGCTCCTCCAACTGAACTTCCTCCTTTTGCTCTTTAATCTTCTCCTCTTGTTCTCTCGCTGTCAGTCACCCTCAGTCCTTCTCAGCTCTTAGGGACACTTAAAGATAACGACTGCTCGCCGTGTCAATTTAAATGAAGTTGATGACAAAAAGATGCCTGCGAAGTTGGGATGTAACCGATGGAACACAGAATTCCTGCTTGTTTGAGGGAGTTTGGTCTGATTGCTTCGTGGCCAAAGTGCAGCGATGTGTGAGGGAGATGAGCTGAACGCATATCACCTGAGAGTAACAGCAATCTGTCTCCACAGGTATGAACAGTCTCAGATTCACTTCAATCATAATGTAAAAAAATAAAATAACAGAGAAAGAAGGCAAATGTTTCCTGCTTTAAAAATTTTTTATTATTTTCCAAAAAAGTAGGAACACAACAGAGCATTACGCTTCGGGCATATCTGGAAATGATTTACTTTTTGTCTTTTCTCATTTCTTCTTGCTTTGAGTGACATTTTTTTTGTCATCAGCTAAAACTGGGAGTGTTTGTCATTACCACTGGAAACCAGTGGCATCACTAGGTCTAATTTAGGGAGGCTCCAAAAATATTCTCAGGCCCCAATAAATAATTTGGTGGTTCTTTGTTATTATTATTTCTGTTTTTCATTGGTGGGTGGTGAACTTAAATAAATAATCACTTAAATGTGTCAGTTTCCTTCTACTTCATATAGTTTAGGTATTAAATATGGCTAGAATTGATATAAGCATAAAAGTTTTCTCGAATGTTTTTATAAAAACCTACTTTGCATCATTGTTGCCTTCACTCTTTCATGCATCTTTGAGAAATCCTTTAATCTCCATGGCAGCTGTGCAAAACACCTGGGTGGACATAGCCCCTCCTTTGAGACACAGCTTTGATCTTCAGGGCTTCCTCCTCACAGAGCAGCCCCTCCTCCCCCTCACTCAGCTCCTTCAGACTAGCCATTAGCAATTAGCAAACATCTGGTGGAACTGCTCATCTGCTGAGCTCATCACAGGAGCTGCTTCTCAGTGAAACACTGGTAAAAAAAAAAAAAAAATGTTGTTAAAGAATTAACAGAGGAGCCATGTTGTGATGACTTCCTGAAGGCGGAGTTTCAGAAAGAGCAGGAGTTTCTTAAAGTGACAGAGGCCCAATTTAAAGGTGTTAAATTACTAAATCAAATTTATTTTAAGTCATACTTGATACATACAACATTTTTCTAACAACTTAGGCTAACATAGTTACGTGACTGTGCTGAAAAATGCCACTATGTGGCTGGAAAACACACATTACTGCCCCTTTAAAAGTGAAAAAGGATTTTTTTTTTTGCATTTTTGTTGTTGCTTGAGAGGACAGCAAACACCTGGTGGAACTGCACAAAAGCCCAAAATGTTTGCTCATATGCTGTGTGTCTCCTGGGGGGGCTGAGCTCCTGCTCAGCTAGTCACGGCCCTGCTGGAAACAGAGCAGGCTGACAGGCGTCATGTACCTCCAAACAGAAAGCAAGACAGACTGCAGGTTTCTTTCTTTATTTATGTATCACCGCAAAGCCGTGTTGATTTGTTACCCAGGCTCAGCTTCATATTCATCCATATGATGTTCTGTCAATTTATGTGACAATTTAAGTGCCTGTTGCCCTGTGTGTGCCTGTGTGTGTTAGGGGGAGGCCGGGGCGGGTGGGGCGGGGCAGGGCATGGCGGGGTGGTGCCCGGCTGGTGGTTGTTGCCTGGCAGGCTGTCCTGTCGCCTCGGCTCCGGTCTGATCAGCACCAGCAGACCCAGTTAGCGCTGAGCTGAGAGTGCAAAAGCATGTCAAGCAACACACAGCTGTTTACACACCAGGCCACAAACAATCTGCACCGACTCGCCTCGCTCCTGATAAATAATACACACATCAACAGACGGCCACTGCTGTAATGTGTGTGTGTGTGTGTGTGTGTGTGTGTGTGTGTGTGTGTGTGTGTGTTGGGAGGGGGCCCGGGGTCGGTGGGGGGGGTCTGCGAGATTTGACAGGAAATATAAATGAGGAGACACTGAACGTTTTTAGCTATTTATGTTTGTGCATCATTAATTCATGGTCTAAAGCTTCAGTCCAGATTACTTTCACTGGATTCTCAACATTTTTCTCATGAGTTGGATGAATTACAGGCTTAGCAATAGTGAAAAGCAGTTAATTTTTTTTTTTATTCTGTTTTAAAAAAACAAACAAAAAAACATTAACAACTTAAACTGGAACTCAAACCAGTAGCATTTACAGGAACCAACTACTGATTTGATACAATTGATTAGACTGGGGAAATGTAAACAACACAACAAAATTTGTCAATAATTTCACTTTCATGAGATAGAGACAAAAAAAATCTAAAATGTAAAATATGGTTGACGATATATTTTCAGTGAACAAGTTGAATCAGTTTAAATGTTTAAGATCTGTTTTACAGGAGATACTTGAGACAATAGAGTAAATATATAAAAACACAAAGGTTCACTGAGCTAGCACTAACAACACTCTTCAGTGTGGATGGACGTTGTTGCTGCAGGAAGGTTAGGCCAAAGTTCGATATTTTCTGAGTTGGTGAGGTGTTTAAATGGACAGTATTATTGTTTTCCAGGCACATAGAGCCATTTTACAGCACAGACAGGTGACTATGTTACCTTCAGTTATGAAAATGCTGCATATATAAAAAACAACTTAAAAGACATTTGACTTTCCATCATAGCTGTTTCTGATGCCTCAGAATTGGGCTCTGCGTCTTTAAGACACTCCTGCTCATTTCCCCGCTCCCCGTTCAGCATGTCATCACAACAACGCTCCTGTTTGCTAACTGATGCTGCCGCTGGTCTGCAGGAGCTGAGTGGGGGAGGGCTGCTCTGTGGGGAACTAGGCTAGGGACTGCAGCTCAGAGGAGGAGCTTTGGGGAAAAAGGTGGCGCTTTGTATGAGCAGGTGTTAAAACACCCTGAGTGGTTGCCACGGGAGATTCAAGGATTCCTCAAACTCGCACGAAAGAATAAGGAATCACAATCAATATGACATTGATAGGCAGGAAATGGTGGTGATCCCTGAAAATGTATTCCCTCCTGATTCTGCTGTTTTCAAGGTCTTCCTGCAGCACCAGTGCATCCATTGTGCAGCATTACGCTCAAGTGTCACCACGGCCTTTAAATGTTTACAGCAATCAGTCTGACTGCCTCCACCTCGTCGCAGTATAAGTGCTAATCTGTGGTCCAAATCACTCTGATGATCAGCCAAGGAGAAGAATGTGATGGTGAGAAAACTTTGAAATGTTGTGCTGACTTTGATTTAATATTTTCTTCGGCTCATAGCCAAGGCAGTTGGCTTTTTTTTATTTGTAAGGTCCTTCATTACAGCTTCGCCTCACCAGCAGAAGCATAAATAACAATGTTGTTGGGAATGCTTATGATAAAGTGGATTTATAATTAAGGTTGAATGTGAAGTGAAATTAAGTATGTGAAAGGAATCATGATGCAACGCGGCTGCAGTTCCCCTCCTCACCATCGGGGTCACCAGTTTCCCCCAGAGCCAGCGTTTTTCCATTAAAAAACAAATTAAAAAACATGCACAAAACTTTGTTGATACTATGTTAATATCAAAAAACACCAGATCGCAAAGGCAGCGTTTCCATTAAATAAGAAACAGAATTAACATTTTAATCGAAAAACAAGAGTTTTTTCTAAATTCCTGTGTTTCCATTAAGCAAATGTATTTTCAAAATGTCAAAATGGGCAGTTATATTGCCAATGGAAACACAACAAATCAGACCTTAAATTCTCCTGTCAAATTAGCATTTTATAGATCACAACCTTTGTGTGGAAAGTGACATTTGCCACATTTATAAATGGGATCCATAATTCCTCCAGATTTCCTCTGCTGCTCTCTGAACTGTTTATGGGTTTTCAATTCATGTTTCACCTGCAATGCACATTCTTTGAATATATACTTGCTGTCTACTCCACCATGTGGTTTCAGAACAGCAATATTTTACACCAAAATGTAGAATCATAGAAAGTGTCTTGACAGCCTGATTATGTAGGAAAAAAGCAGAAAAGGGAATATTTGTTTAAAAAGTTGGGAAAGTATCACTTTAAGTGGATGGGTTTGGTTTTAATTATACATGATTTCCATGATGTAAACTATATGTCTGCTTCAGGGAGGAAGTTTACGTGTATTTGTTGATGAAAGATGAACAAAAGAGAAGTCTGAGTTAAACAAGCCTCTCCAAGTGAAATAGGAACATCAGTGTTTTTTGAAAATATATGGCAGAGAAACTTTAGGCTTCATTTTGTGTCTGCAACACATTAGGCATATTTAATGTCTAAAGAGTATCAGTGGTTTAATGCTTGAAGATGTTTGCCGAAGCTTTAATGGAGTAATAAGGTTCAGTTGTGGCAACTTTCAAGAAATCATCCAGGTTTACAAGGTCGACCTAAAGTCAGGTATGATAACTGACTTCAAATGTCGCCCATAAATAATAACTTACAATCACAGTGAGAATAAAGTAGGACCTACACTCGTTTCAGTTATAGAGTTTTACAATCAGGACCTGATTAAAATATTCTCTATGAAGTTCTAATTTTTTATTTTTTATTTTTTGCACAAAACATTCAACAAATTCCACACCAGCTACATTTCCATTACAAACATGTGCAAAGCTTTGTGGATATTATATCAGTGCTGAAAAAACACAATTTTGTTACTGTGGTTTTCCCATGAAAGAAAAAATTAAAATCACACCTGAATAAGTTGTTTCAGATATTAAATTAGATACTTAAATAAGCCATTAAAACACAGTATGCCGTCTTGTTCTCCCCCTGTGCAGTAGTAACATCCGGTTGTTGATCATCTGATGTGTTTCCTTTGTAGTTTTGTGAAACAAACTAATTTTGATGCATTTGAAAAACCTCCTCATCCCAGCGCCAAAACTTTTGATCAAAAAACTAAGTTTTTTTTTGTTGTTGTTAATTGCTGGATGTTCACCACATGGACAGACGTGTTATTTCTCCCAATCCAGATGGTTTTTTTAAAACTATTTTGGTGAAATCCCTGTTTTAGAAATTTGTCCATTTTTACAATTGCTAAAATCGGCATGCACCCCTGGCTGTTCCTCTAATGACCTGAAGTATTTGATGTGACGTTTGAAAAGGGCCAACGGAGCCCAGCGTCTGGACGGGAGCCGAGCCGCAGCTCTGAACGGGTTAAAACGCAGCGAAGGAGAAGAAAGCATTTACTGAGGAGAAAGAAAAAAAAAATGCCCCGATCTCATTTATTGTTGAGTTTAATTAAATTTTCAGCTCTAATTACAATTAAGCCACTTAGTATGTATAATAATGTTTGCATCACAGAGCAGCACAGATGCAGTCCATCAACGCAATTAAATATTAAAATGGCTGTGGCTGTATTAATAGCAGCCTGGTGTGCGAAGTCTGTGACAGTGTGTGTGTGTGTGTGTGCGTGTGTGTGTGTGTGTGTGTATACACCAGCCGAGGCATTGCAGAGGGGGGATTCCCTTGGTAGCGGTGTTGTCGCTTAGAGACCTGCAGCTCCATCCTTCAGAGCGCCGCTGAGCGCAGTGTGGATGTGACCTATATTCACTCTGCGCTCTTTGTGCCAGACGAGCTTCACTAAAACGAGAGAGAGAAAAAAAAAAGAAGAAAAAACAGCGCCGTGGATCAAACATCCCCACGAGTGTATGAATATTCCTGCGCTGCACAATCAGCGTACTGTAAGTTTAATGCAAAATTAGTGTTTCGGTACAAAATAATTTATGACTGAACATAATGAGGGTGTTTTTAAGTGAAAGTGAAGATCTGCTTAATTCACCTCTGCTCCTCCACCTCCCCGGTTGAGCTTCCTGTTTTTAGCTGCGTGCGAACTGCCCCCAATGCAAACCGGGGCTGTAATGGAAATTGTTCCTCATTTACGATCATCTGAACATGCTGAAAATTCACATTGTTTCATTACATTACAGTAGCAAAACAGAGATAAGTAATGAAAAAGCTGCAGTGGAGATTAGAAGTAATCTGTAGATGTATTTCTTTAACAAATGATCATTTAAAGCAAAGTTCACTTTGTAATTTAACACCTTGAGATTGGCCCTCTGTCTCTTTAAGAAACTCCTGCTCTTTCTGAAACTTCACCTTCAGGCAGTCATCACAACATGGCTCCTCTATTAACCCTTTAACAACATTTTTACCAGAGTGTCACTGAGATGAAATGACCTCAGCAGATGAGCAGTTTCACCAGGTGTTTGCTAATTGCTGCTGGCTAGTCGGAAGGAGCTGAGTGGGGAAGTCAGGGGAAGGGCTGCTCTGTGAGGATGAAGCTCGGAAGCTTCGAAACTGCAGCTCAGAGGCGGAGTTCCGTCCTTCAAGGCAGAGCTAGGTTCATCCAGGCGTTTTGCACAGCTGAATGGTTGCCATGGGAGATTAAAAGATTTCTCAAACATAGATGAAACAATCAAAGCAACAATCCATATATGTTTTTGATTAAGGTATGACATAATAACATGATGTAAAGCTAAAAAATTTCCATTTTAAATATTACTGTCCCTTTAAGTGGACTGCAGGGTCCTGGCTGCAGATGGAGGTCGTACCACCGGTAAAGAAATGTTTCTTTTCATTGATTGGTGAAAAGTCTTTGCTTACTACAGAAAGCCAGGTTTGCCTTTTCCTCTCACTTGACCTGCAACATAGTTATTGGATCATAAAAAAAAAAAAAAAAAAAAAAAAAAAAAAGGTATTTGTTAAAAAGTATTTAAGTTTTGGTTTTGTGGTGTAAGTTTTTAATATGCGGGCCGGATCTGAAGCTTAACATGATGGTCGCTGGAA
>CAEFZX010027046.1:0-21532 GCA_903066825.1 Alfaro cultratus
ACTATTGCTCCGATCAGCTTGAAATTTTAGATCTACACATGTCTTAGCATTGTCATGTAACGTGCCGAGTATCGCAAATTTTTTTTGAAAACTATTCGACTTATAGCAAAAATATCGATTTGCATATAATTCTGGCACGCGGTGTAGTCCAATGCCCTGAAATAAAAAGACACCTATTTAATCTCTGCCTGAATGCTGCTGCTCTGGATAGAAAGTGAAACGGAGGAAATTTCTGCCAAAAAACTCCGAATTGTTTAGAAAAATGTCAGAAATGTTCCGGAAGAAAACGTGAGAATTTGCAGTTTCAATAGTAAAAAAAAAAATTCAGCTTTTTTTAGCTGATTAAAACTGAAAAAACTGGTTTCAAAAGATAAGTCAGAATTCTGAAAATTAGAAATCTGAGAAAAAGTCATAATTTTGAGGAAAAATGTCCGAATGATTCTTTCGTTTCTCTAATCCTATTCAGTAACATTTGAGTTTCCTTCTCACCAAATATTTTTACCTCCGAGTAAAAACATGTTGCCTCTCTGTACGTCACCAGCTGTGTTCTCACTGAGTCCAACTAACATTTTAATGTTGCATCATTGATGATTTGAGTTTGTGACCCATAAATATTCATACAGCCGCTGTGATTCTCATGTTTGTCCCGCTGCAGTAAATGATGCGACGGAGCTGCAGCGTCTGTGATGAAGACATGAATCCAGACTCCGTCCTGCCTATGAAGCCTGGATCCAGATTTTAAAATACCTGCATCATGTTTACATTTTGAACTGAACATGTAAATATACCCGACTCCCCTTATTTATTGTCAAATTAAAGCAACCGTGTGATTTTCTCTGAGCTGTGCGGCTTTATTCACCGTTGTGACCTGAAGCAGGTCTGAGTTTGAATCCGGAAACCAGAAACATGAGAAAGAAACTTTTTCTGTTTAGTAAAACAATAAGGAAACGTCTGAATCAGAGCGTCACACTGCAGAACGCAGAATCCCACCAGAACACTTGAAATGAAACAAAACCTCCATATTACATTTTAGTTTTAGATGATTGTAGATACGTTTGTCTGTTTGTTTTGTTCTGCACTTAAAAAACACAAAATCTTACCAAGTAACTGTAATTTTTCTACTGTAAATATCTTAGTCCACATTATATCAATAAAACATGGGAAAATGTCTTATGGGTGAAATTATCAGCCAGTGGAACCACAACTTTTATCTATATCCAAGAATCAATTACTTATAATTCAGTTTTGTCTCATTTAAACTGTTTTTTACTACAACAAAAAATCTGTAAGATTTTGTGTTTTTGCCGTGACGACCTTAAGTTTGAAATAAAGTTTCAATCTAAAAATTTACAAGTAACATTTCTGCTTTTTTAGGTAACAATTCCTTAATAATAAATTTTAATTTTGGCAGATTATTTAACTAATAACCTGAGAAAAATGTCAGGTTATGAGAGAAACAATCTACCAGTGGAAATATTACTTTTTAAAATCAATGTTAAGGAATTTTTGACCTAAATAATCCTACAAGCTCAAACGTTATGTGTAAGTTAGTTTTATGTATCTACAATCCTCTGAAAATAAAATTACATCAAAATCTTTCAAGCTCTAGAAACTGTAGAAAAATGCCGTTTTTTTGCGGTTTGTGTTTGAACATCAGATCTTCCTGCAGGTTTGTTTTAAAAATCAGCAGTAAACAAATGTCTTCGCTTTTCATTCAAGTCCGACATAACTCTGATTCAGCTGAGCGAGAGCTGCCGTCTGGCTGCACAGCTGAAGGTTGAGTGGAAGGAAAACCACCATCTTGGCCTAAGGACAGGGAGTGAGCGCCGCCATGAGGAGCTCCATCTTGTAGACGAAGTTGCGTCCCTCCATCTTGCTCCAGTTGACCTCCTTGTGCGGCCCGCGCAGCTGGCTCCACTTGGCGTCCTGGACCGCGTCGCTCTTTGGCAGCTCTTTGATCTGGCTGCGCGGGAACTGGACCAGAACCTTGCAGCCGCTCTCTGGGCCGTTGCGCACTGGAAGGCAAGCAGAGGGTCAGGATTCTCCAGCATTTCTCCTCCAAATGAACAGACTTCAGTTTTCTTCTTCCAGAACAGAAAGTTGTGCTAATCTAAAGAAGCAGATCTGCTGCTTTACTTGAATTATTTTGTGTTTTCAGTTCAAAATCAGGAGAAATTCTTTTAAGGTTTCTGGAGATTTAATGTCTGGAAAAATATGGATTTTCTTTTCTATTAATGCTCCTTTTGGGTTTCCGCAGTAGAGATGGACGCTACGGCTGAAGCATTTCATATCAGTCTGTATTGATAATTATTGATAAGTTTATTGTTTTAAATATCTGAAGTGCCACCAGGCTGGTGGTGTGACCTTTCACCTTTCATCCAGTTTTCACTCCATTCTGGGTTTTTTGTTTTATCAGTTATCAGGCAAAGAGGGGAAACATGAAGCTGTTAACCAGCAGGTTGTTGCTAGGTAACCAGCAGGTTGTTGCTAGGTAACCAGCAGGTTGTTGCTAGGTAACCATAGATTGAGTGAGTTGAAGCCAGTAACTTTGCTTAGCCAGCAATGAGAGGTTGAACATCTAAAGTCTTTCCTCTGCCTACATTTCCCAGAATGCAACTTTAAAAGAATCACAGACTGATAACTCATATCGAAGCTATTTTCTCATTTTTCCTGTTAATGTTAAGTTGTTTTGTGACCTCCAATGGTTTTGGAACCGGCCCAGCGCTGGTTAAGGCCTCACCTGAGATGGCGTACTCTCCGTTGGGGGAAGCCACGGTGATTGCGGAGGCGTTCCCGATGCTCTCCACCGGGCCCAGACCCACGTGGTTGCTGAAGCTCAGGACGTGCCAGCCCATCACCTTGGCCAGCTGCTGCACGGCGTGAACCTGGTGCTGCGACATCTGAAACGAGGCGCGCCGTCACACACCGGCCGCTTCCGGAACCGGCTCCGGGAGCGACGGGCCGTACCTGAGAGAGGAGGAAGTCCTGCAGCTCCTGCTCCTGGTGCGACAGCGTGACGACCCGGCCGTCCCGGTGCACCACGCGGATCTGCTCCACGCCGATGTTCAGCTGCAGCTGGATGGACCTGCACGCACAGCAGCCACAGTTACCGTGACAACGCAGCGCAGGACGCCCTCCACGGTGCCGGAAACACAAGACGGAGAATTTGAGAAACAAAATGGTGTCCGCAATAAAACGCAGAATTTAACTGAATTAGCCGTATCAGAACCGTTAACGATCGGAATAAAAGAAATAAATTTCAGCCAAAAAAATCTAACATTTTCTTTAATTTTTTTTTTAACATTTTCTAAAATAAACCAAAATTTTTAGAATGGCAGAAATTTTATGTAAATTTGATTTGTGCAACTCAGAAATGTTCATGTTTTTTTCCCAACATTTCTGATTGTTTTCTAGCACATCTGCAACTTTTGCAACTCAGAAATTTCCTAGTTTTTTTCCTCCACAACTTGAAGTCAACCGCAAAGTTTCAGATTTTCTTCTAGTAAATCTTAAACTTTCGAAACTCAGAAATGTCATGGTGTTGGAATCTCGTTGTTCTGTTGAATTTGTTTGATTAGTGACTGAATGACAGGAAATGTGAACCTCCAGCTGCTGATTTGTTCAGTTTCTTTGATTCCACCATAACTGAAAACTTGTTGGGTTAATAAATATGGTTAAAAAAACAAATTAGGGAAGAATAAAGTTGCCTTCATAGAGGCATCAGACTCACTTGCAGATTTGCTCGTAGCCGTGCGAGGTGATGAGCACCTTGACGCTGGACTCATAAACGTCGTTGATGTTGGACCAGTGGGCCTGGATCTGAGGGTCCTCGATGCGGCTGGCCAGGCTGTCGATGGTCCGAGCCGTCCTGCAGAACCGACCCACAGCGTTAGAGCGACGTCAGAGACAGTCCGATTCCTCTGAGCGGATCTTTACCATGAGCAGGACCGGAACCGCAGCCGGTGAGAGGAGGGACTTTTTAGAACTTTGCTTGCTTGCATTGCAGCAGCTCTGATCATTCATTTAACTTAAAAATAAATTTAACTGGTGTATAAATAAACCAGAAGAAAAGCTTTGCATTGTTTTGTCTCGTGTCATGGCGGCTCTGCGAGCCTCGACGCAGTGAGGATAACGATTAATCAATTAATAAATTTGACAATTTTTTAAAAAATTGATTCATCTGATTAATTGTTTCAGTTCTCTTGGATTCAAAATCAAAACAAACAGAAGCTGTAAAACAAGATGGCCGCCCAGACATCACTCTGAACTGCAGAAACTCAAGTAGATCACAAAAAAAATTCAGATTTTCCAAAAATTAAATCTTCAAAAACCAAAAATGTGATTAATTGCTTAAACCAGATTATTGTTGGCCTAGTTAAAGCACGACGGCGCTACCTGCTGCGCAGGAAGATGTGTTTGGCCTGTTTGATGATCTTCTCCAGCAGCCCCTCGCTCTGCTGCAGGCTGGAGATCTCGGCCTTGTCGTACGCCATCGGCCCCGCCAGCCGCAGACGCTTGTGGCCGAACGGCGCGCTGGCCGGATGCGGCATCACCACCGAGCTCAGCTGCTGCTTATGGAACTGAAACGGGCAGAACGTCAGCGGGTCACTTCCTCCGAGTCCGACTCGCACATCCTGAACTGCGTCACCTCTCTCATCATCTGGTGCAGATTGTGCTCCAGGACGTAAAGATGGTCGTCCGGTTTGGGTTTCTCCGGAGACGCTCGGCTGCTCTTCTTCTCTCCGGCGGAGTGGCACAGAGAGATGGAAAGCTGCAAACCTTCAGACAGAAACGGAAAAGAAACTTTAATTCCTTCAGTAACACGTAGAAACGGACCCAGAAAACAGGAAGTCTTCATAATGTTTGTAGTCAGTCAGTAAATAACGACACTTTTAATGGACTCTAGTAAATAAAAAATGTATTTAAAATTTGAAATATTTATTGTTCGAACATTAGCTGTTAATTTTATTCCAGATTATCAGCGAAGGCCGAGAGAATCTGGCCTGAGAATCCTGCAGTTGGTGTCTCACTTTTTCCAGTTTGTAAAAATAAAGGAAATCTCTTGGACCGTTTTATAGTTGAGATGAACGCAGACGGTTTGGATCCGGTAGAGACGCCGGGCCGGGTTCTGACCTGGGAAAGGCTGCGAGATGATCTGGTTCTTCACCACGATGTGCGGGATCTGCGCTTTAATCTGGACCGCTTCTCTGGAAAGCTGCGCAAAGATTTCCTTGCAGAGCAGGACATTCTGCGCCGCCTCCAGCTTCACGTGCCACTGCTGCGTTCCTGGGGAAGGATAAGACAGACGGACATCAGCCGACAACCCGTCTGGCTTGGAGTCCAGTCGGGTAACCAGAACCGGACCTGCTTTGCTTTTCTGAGGTCGCCTGAAGAGGTTGATGGTTCCGAGGTCCCCGATGTCTGGAGCCTGTTTCTGGATGGAGACCTGAGGACAAAAAGCCGCCATTTTTATTTCCACTGCAGCCGATTTTACAACTTAAACACCAACAGCAGGAGCAGCTTAAATGCAACCAATGATTATTTTAGCAATCGATTAATCAGATAAAAGGTTTGGCAGATTTTTGTTCAAATCTTTTTATAGAATATTAAAAATATATTAAAAGATGCAAATAAACACATAATTTAATTCCTTTTTCAATAAAACAAATTAACATTTTATTGCCTAAAATGCAACAACAGCCTTCATTTAGTGAAGGCTGATCATTTGTAGCAAAGGATTCATCTGCAGCTAAAAATACAACCAACAACGACGATACGGCTGAAAAACGTCACAATGTTTGTGTTTTATGAGTCGATATTAATAATTGTCAATTCGGGTTTTTGTTTCAAGTATCTGAAATCCTGTCAAACTGGAGATTTTTCCTTTGTTGTTTTTTTATTTTATTTTTTTTAAGCAGTTAACTTCAAACTGCTGCTGGTGTTGTTGCTAGGTAACAGAAGGTGGGGGTGGGGGGTTGTTGCTAGGCAACCATGGAGCCAGTGAGTTAGTTCATTCTAGTCTAGCTGAGCAGAAAAACACTTTCCTTTTCCTACATCTCCCAGAATGCTGTGCAGTTCTGGATCGAAGTTCAGTGAATTTCAGAATATTGATACTGATCACATCTCGCAATACACCCTGTTATTGATTTATTTACTACATCAACGTGTGAAAAACTCTGCTGACTATTTTTTTAATTAACAAATGAATAATTAGTATTTTTAAATTTATTTTTATTTTCCAGATTTTGAAGTAAGTGAAACTAAAACTACATTTGAAGACTTTTGGTAGAGCAGATTAATAGAGGGTTTTTTTTATCTTAAATGCAAAATGTTTATATATTTTGAACAGTTTTGGCTCTGAATTTGTTGTTTTTTCAAATTCAAAAGTACTTTATTAATCCCAAATAGAAATTATTATTATTTTTTATAAATTTTAAATGAATTAATTATTTTTAGCTAATTTTAAAATTTATGAAATTTTTTTAATAAAATTTTTCAGCACTTTTTTTTTAGCCTACACACTGGAGATGACGATTAACTGATTGCTAAATTAGTTGGCGTTGGATTATGTCATGGATCGATTAATCATGATTAATCGATCCAGCCCAGCAGAGTTTAATGTGAAAACATGTTTCTGGCGGCCGGGACTCAGACCTTGATGTAAGCGGATCCCTCCAGGTCGCTCGGGATCTGGACGTCCAGCGGACAGTAGTCCTCTGGGATCTTTTTGTCCAGATCAATGTCGGTGTTTTTGATCACCTCAAACGTGCCGGGGTGAGGAAAAAGGGAACCTAAACGAGTCAGTCAAAGGTTAAAAAGCTAAAATAATCAGTTATTTGTTGGAATTAATCAGGTATTTACTGATCGGAGAAGTTTTTTCTCACCTGCGCTCCGGTAGCTGAGGTCTCCCAGGATCTTGTCTCCGACTTTTCGGAGTTTCCACTGCGATCGGAGTCGCAGCAGCTCGGCGTTGAAGTCGCGCTGCCGCCGGTTCTCCTGGTTCTCGGCTACGGACTTGCTGAGCTTCTCGGCTCCTTTCAGGAGGAGCTGCGCCGCCGTGGCCAGAGATTTCTTTTTGCTGATCAGCTGGAAAACTTGCGGTGTCTGCAGAACCAACGAGGAAACAAAACAACCCCAACAGCGCAGAGGCGTCAGAAGGAAGAAAATTCATGTGCATTTATAATTTCATCATCCATTTTAATATAAATCCTGTTGTTTTTGTTGCCGTTATTCGTTCTCTTCTCTGGTTATTTATTTGGTTGATCAACACTTCTTTTTGCTAGTCTGTAATATTTGATTCATAAACACTAACTGGCGAATAAAACTAAAAACGTAAAGCTAGTGATTACTCTGCTCCGGTCAGGAAGGCTGACGGATCGAAGCCACGGATGTTTGATGAGGATTTTTATCAGCTTACTTTTCCAGCGTTCGGATCCTGAGACACCGGATCCAAAGCCATGTACTTCTTCTCCTTCACCACGCTGAGAACGTCGTGCAGCACACACATCTCCGTCAGGGCGCTGCGCAGATTGTTGCGCACAGAATCCCAGGGCCAAAGAGACGGCTGGAACTTCACCGTGCCTGAAAGAAGCAACCATGAAGTCTGAGGCCTCAGATCTGACGTCGCTTCAGGCTGGAAGACGTTCCTCCTACCTTCCTCTTCCTCCGTCTCCTGCTTGCCCCATTCCCGGTCCCTGGGCTCTCCGTCGGCCCCGTCCTCCTCGGAGTCGGAGCCCTGGCTGAAGTCGATCCTCTGTGCCAGCTTGGTCAGGTTCTGGGACATGGACAGAGGAGGGACGTACGTCTCCGTGCCATGGAAGTCCACTTCCTGCACCTGCTTCTCACAGGAAGACTCGATGCTGATCCTGACAGCCGGACCGCCCGACATGATGAGACCAGAGCTGCAGAGAGGAAGAGGCGGAGCCAACACCATCAGTTCACTTCCTGCTGGTTTTTAGGGTTAAAGCTGCAGTTGCTTTGATAAAAAATATGATTTTTTTTTTTTTACATTTTTGCTAAAATTATCATGTCATGACAGCAGAATTGCATAGTAACTAATTACATTTACTCAACTACATTTACTTGAGTAACTTTAAAAAAAAAAAGAAAAGAAGAAATTTTAGGGGTATTTTTAATATGCTGTACTTTTCATTTTTGAGTAATTTTATTATGAAGTATTTCTTCTCTTACTTGAGTAAAATTTCTGGGTTTTCTATCCACTGAATGAAAAACAAACATGTTTTAACCAAAAATTCACCAGACAGAAACACACCTGCAGTTCCTGTTAAAATTTCAGAAGTTTTTTTTTTTTATTATTGAAAGACATATTTAGAAAAAAATAATTTTGCCTGATTTACTTATATACTTTGTCATATAAATAACAAAGTATTTTTTGTTATTTATATGAATTATTGTCATTTTGGTCCTTCGAATACCAAAATTTCCACTTTACTTTATATTTTGATTCATCTGTTGATGTCATTTTTGAAGATTTAATGATTGATAGTTTGATCAGTTACTCTGTAGACTTTTTACCAAATACTTTTTACTTGAGTAAAAATATGATAAAGTAGTGATACTATTTCTGCTTTCTCCCAGTAATAACAGAAATACACCACTCTGTCAGAAACAACCAATCAGAGTCTGCAAAAGGGTCTTAGCGGTGTCAATCAGCTCGTGTTCACCCTCCCCCACTGTTTCTCTGCTGCACTACAGCTGATTTACCACAGCATAGGCGACCACAAGTGCTAATTCTAGTTAGCATAGCAATGGTCGACAGTCGATAAACGGTTTTCCTGCAACATAAATAGTTTCTCGAAATTAGCACATTTAGCAGCAGGTACATGAGCATGACTGACAGCGCTCAGACCGCCTCCTGGCCCTGATTGGCTGTTTTTGGTTGGGAACGAAGCATTTCTTCAGACAATAATAGATCCCAGGTCTTTCCACAGATTATCTGTCTCATATTAGACTGTTACAAGGTTTAAACAAATATGAAAAGAACAAGCAGTGCATAACTTTAAGTTAAAGTTTCAAAGTTTTAACTTCAGTCCCGTTTAAAGCAAAGTCTCAAGAGTTTACAGTTATTTCATTTAGGAAGAGAGAGACAGAATATCAACAGAAAATGTAGAAAACACGCTCAAAAATCTAAAAAATTGATTTGCAAAATTTCAATCTTTGGCATCAACTTGGCGGGTTTGGAGTCAGAGAAAAGCTGAATATGATTCAAACACTGTAAAACATGAAGATGGAAGAAACTGACAAATATCCAAAATCTGAACATCATCAATCTGCCTCCAGATCTCCGTAAAAACAATAGAAACCTTCGGGTTGCTCTTTTATTAAACAGACTGTTCTATTTTAAATCATCAGGGTTCATCATTTGTAGCTGGATTCATTGTTTTCTTTAGTCAACATAGCGATATTAGCTCACATTAGCTGTTCGTTAGTCCAACGGAATATCATTAACTAAACACCAGAACTCAAGAGAACAGAAACTACTTCAGAGAAGTTTTAATCGAATAAATCTCACCTGTTATTCAGAATACAACCGAATATAAGGGGTTATTCGCTGAAATTAGCCAGATTTGGAGCTCCGTGTCGCTTTTTCTTCCCTAAGAACGCAAGAATTGGAGGGTCTGCATCATTTAAATGCCGGGGCACTTGGGTAGTCTGTCCTCGATAAGTGGGCGGGTAACAACCACTAAAACACTCCCACTTTATTTTAATGGGCTTACTTTCAAGCATAACATGGTTCTCTTTACCCAAGTACATATTAGGTGTTTATGCTGCAGCATGCTTTCCCGTGGGGATAGGCCATATACTTCTGCCCCGCCAGTAACCAGTTTGGGATTAGTTATATCGCTTTTTCCTTAACTGTATTTATTTTTTTTTTTGTTGTAATCTACAGTTGAATAAACCGGCAAAGTCAGCTTAGTACCCCCTTCATTAAGAGATTCTTCAGCCTGCTGGGAGCAATTTTATTTTGTGATCGATCGCCTCCCGGGATGGAAGTTATCAAATTGTCTGCCGGTGAAAGAAAAATGGTGCAGATCCTGTGTCACAGCATCATAGATCCCCTGACATTTTTTGTAACTCCGAAAAACACCCGACCTCCAATACTATTGGCTGTTGACTTTTTAAGTGCTTCAAAAATGTTTGAATCAAGTTATTGTTATTTTAATGTAATTACAATTCAATAATATAGATTTCTAAATCAGAAAATGGTTGTAAGTAGGAACCAAAATGCTTGAAAGCTACGGCGGTCAATTTAAACCACCGGATATGACGTTTGGAACACAAACGGTCGATTTTGTTCAACCGGTTAGAGTTCTCCTCGAAAAAATAGAGCATTTAGCTGTTTTTTCTTTTATTTATGACATAACTAAGGTTTTATTTCACGCTTTCACCGTCGGACTACGTTACAATGGTTGCTGCGGCTCGAAAGGAACGTATTTTGGACTCTGAGAGAAGTCATGTTAGCCCAATTAGCATTCAGACTCGCTTTTGTGAAAGTGCCCGGTAGCATTTTTGAGGAAAATGAGAAAAGTGTCGAAATTAAGATTGAGTCCCAACGAAGAGGCTCGTATAATACGTGAGGAGCTTGACAGGCGAAGGAAACTACGGATCCAGCAGGTAATGGTTGGTTTTACCAGAAAGTTCTGCCGCTTCAACCCTGATTTTAATAATTATTCTGTTTGTTTTAATCCAGTCAGATTCAAACCAAATAACTGTGCTTTTTAAAAAAACACATACATGAAATGTTAAAAAGTTATCTATTTGAAGAAATAAGCTCTATTTATAAACTGTTCAGCTTGATCCAGAGGAAGCATATGGTGACAGTGGAAAGAAACAACTCCCTTTTCACAAGAAGAAAACCCCAGAAAAACTGGAGCAGGAGTACTTTCTATGTAAAAACTTCGTCTCTAGAACCAGTTTCTGACATGACGTTGTACGTTGGATGTCCAGGTGCGGGAGCAGCAGCGGCAGATTGCGCTGCAGATCCGGCGGGAGGTGGAGCAGCGGCGGCAGCAGGAGCTGCGGCAGCTGGAGGAGCAGCTGAGGGAGGACTGGGAGAGGCGTCAGAGGGAGAAGCTGCACACGCTGCAGAGTTTGTATCTGGAAAGCCTGCAGCTCATCGGCCAGAGCCACAGGAGCGCCAAGGAAACTGTGAGCTAGCAGAGGCTTCCTAGCTTAGCAGTGAGAAACACGATGCTGTGGAGCCAGAATGTGACTAACGTAATAAGCTAAAGGAAAAGTTTTATATTCCTATTTCAGGAAGCTGAGCTGGCAGCTGCAGCTCAGAGGGAGGAGGAGCATCATGCTAAAGCAGAGGAGCGTTACCGTGAAGCTCTGAGGGAACTCAAGATCCAAAAGACTAAAGAGCAGGAGAGACAGAAACGGTGAGAGACCTGAAAGCTGTTAAAACATTTGAGTTGGTTCAGAACGATAACTTCCCTCCTTCATTTGTAGCTCCATCAATGCGAGGAAGAAGGCGCTGCAGACAGAGAAGGAACGATCAGCTAAAGTGGCCAGACTCCCGCCGCCTCCGCCTTATCCCATCCAGGTGCTTTCCCTGCAAAATTCAACCGTTTTCCTACTCTGGCAGATTTATTTGGTCCAAATAGCGGTGGCTAACCGGCTCTCAAAGTTTTATCACTGTATTTTGTGGAACCATTGCTATGAAACTATAGCTGTTGCTGCAGGGTTCAGGAATCAGTTTGATTCTTTAGGACACCAGTAAGATGAAGAGTGATTTGCATCATTAACTGCACACAGTGGCTGCTGTTAATCTTATTTTCACAAGTGACGCATCGATCCACTCTTTACTTCCGACACCGTTACAGATATCTGAGATTTAGCATCAGATATCTGATACAGAAAAACAGCCAAATTAACTTAAAGCTTCTTTTTTTTTAACACAAAGGTAAATGTACCTGGACTACATTCAGTACATTAACTACACCAATAACTTCACAAGTTTGGTCAAACATGTAAGAACATTTTTTATTTTTTCAGTCAGTGCAGTTAGGAGTAAAACTGCCAATGGAAAATAAATAATAAAGAAACTGACAAAAACAATAGGTTGACTATCCTGGTTAAATGTGTGAAAATAAACTTCAACAAATTTTCTTTGAAATGGTTCAGAAAGTGCAATTAGGAATTCTAAATATAATGTAAAATATCTAGATTTTTCTTCAATACTGGGATGGAAACAGATATCAACATCGGATCGGTGTAGCCCTGGCTTTCGCCTTTATTAGTGGCGAAAATAGCAAATCTAACAATGCAGACAGGTATGTTTTTCTTTAAACATCATTAGTTGGAATTTATCGTGACAACAATAAATGTAAATTCCTCTCATGGTAAAAATTGAACAGTGTGGTTAATTCCCAGCTGTGGCTCTGAGTGTTGACTGTTTCCTGGTTGGAGCAGGACATCGATCCCAGGAAGTCCCACATGGTGAAGAGGTCGGATCTGAACGCCTTTGCTGCCACACGTTATCACATGCCAGAGAGCGCCGTGGCGAAGGAGCCAGCGGCGCTGCAGGTCAGAGAGCTGCTTCTGGTTCTGATTCTGATGTCTGCCGACTTTTAAGCTCTGGTCGTCTCTGCAGCCTGATGCCAGACTGGAAGCTGACCTGGAGTCCAGGAGGCTGCAGGAGCTCCAGAAGGAGGAGGAGAGGAGGAGAGAGGAGCAGCTGGAGAAGGCCCGGGTCAGAGGGAGGCAGGCTCTGAGGAGGGAGCAGCTGGAGCAGGTACGCCTCCAATCCTGAAACACTGACTCCCCACAACGACTGCTGGACAATAAATGATCCCAGTAATCACCACTATAAACAATGGTAATGTTGTTTTGAGACCATTTTCTAATTGGTAATGGCATAATGAAGCAAGTTCACCCTCTCAATAAACTTAAATTTATTGAAGAAAAATTAACACTCGAACTGGAAGACATTTTAAATATCCAAAATAAAACACAACTGAAAACAACAAAACAAATAACAGAAATAAAAACCAGTCAGTCAGTCAAAAACCAGTCAGTCAGTCAGTCACCCCTCTTCTGTTCAGATGGTAGTTTTTGTTCTGCAGACATTTTAACAGCAGCCTCTGGTTTCAGGACCGGGAGCGCCTCCTGGTGGAGCTGCAGCACCTGCAGCAGACCGACCTGCTGCGGCGGAGGCAGCAGGTGACCCGGATGCCGCCACAGATCTTCCAGCCTCTCTATCAGAGGCAGGAGGCCAGGGAGGAACTCCAGAGGGAGCTGGAGTTCGCCTTCGAGGACATGTACACCGGAGAGAGACGTGAGGGCGGCTCGGCTGAGGATTGATTTAGGCCGTTTACACACCTGATAGTTCGGTAGACTCGGTTCGAAAACTTTACTCAAGTAAGAGTAGCACTACTTCAATATGTTTTCACTAAAGTAAAAGTAAAAAGTAGCAAGAAATTACTCAAGTAAAACTTAAAAAGTATTTGGTAAAATGTCTTCTCATGTACTGAGTAACTGATCAAATTATCAATCATTTAAGATTTAAAAATTACGTAATCAGACAAACCAAAATATAAAATGAACTGGAAATTTTGGTGTTTTAGGGACAAAAATGCCAATAATTCATATACGTAAAACTAATGATATCAGGCAAAACGTTTTTCTTTCAATGAAAAACTTTTGAAACTTTAACAGAAACTGCAGGTGCCTGTCTGGGGAATTTTTGGTTAAAACATGTTTGTTTTTATTCAGTAGGCAGAAAATCCAGAAATGTTACTCGTATAAAAGAAGCAATTCTTCAAAATAAAATTATGCAAGTAAGTAAAAGTAAAAAAGATAAGCTTAACCATCTCCTAAAGTAAAAAATACCCCAAAAGCCAAATGTGTTTGGGAAAAAAACAGGGCAGCGTCAGATTTTAGTGGATGAAGAATCTTTCTTTTCTTTGGCTAAAGACCACAAGTCAAATGTCCTGCTAGCGCTAGGTTAGCATGTTTGTTGTGGTTGTATTTACCCAGAATGCCCTGTTCTGTAGTCTACTTCCTGCTTTGATCTCCTGAGCTCACATATGCATTCAAACCGCACCAGTGTTCACTTCAGCCGAACCCAGACTGAAGTTTGTAGATGGACCAGAGTTAGCTTAGCATTCACACCTCACCAACCGAACCGGACTTTCTGGCCAACCGTAGTGGAGTCTGATTAAAGTGGATTAGGGGCGGGTGTGAACGCATCCTTACTCCTGATCTTCTCTGCATCTCAGTTGTTTATCTTCTCAGGTGTTAAAGGTGACCTGGTGGTCCAGCTGGTACCGGAGCTTCTTCCAGCCTCGTCCAGCACCGGCCAGGACCTGGATCTGGACCCGGATCGGGACTTGGATGTCACTGTGGATGAAAACGCCGAACCCGAAACAGAAAATATTCAGAATGACTTTGGGGATGAAGTTGAAGGCAGAGAGCAGGAATCAGCAGATGGTGAACAAAGTTTTGACTAAAAATTCCCTTTATCTCACATCTGAGTCTCGTTTCACATCAAACTGTCTCCCGCAGGCGCAACTCCTCCCAGACGGGCGCTCCGGAATCTCCTGGATCGGATCCGGAGCCAAAGGACCGACTGGATCAACGGCAGCAGCCGGGTTCCTGCAGCGGATTCTCCGTCCGTCGACACAGAGCTGATCCCAGAGCGAGACATGAGCATCGAAACCGGATCTTTGACCCCCGAGACGCTCAGTGAGCCCGTCATCCCTGCACCGAGTGCGTCTGTTTGCTTTGTCTCCATAGCAACGATAGACTGTCAGTTTGATGCTCTCATGACGATAATCACACAGTTTTAAACTGTTTACATCATTTCCTGAAGTCAGAATTTTTTAGGTGCTTTTCTCCAACATTAATGTTTCTATTTTTAACTTTTTGTGTTTTTTGTGTTTGTTTTACTCATGCAGCCGAGGAACCAGCAGAACCACCACCCACAGCAGAACGTTCACTTGCTGCTGATTTTCTGAGCAGAATCCAGGAAGCCGAAGAAGAACGGAAGAAGCGGGTGAGAGAAGCGGTTAAAATGTCTCATTGTTGGCCTGACATGATATCAAATTCTCCCAGAAATGAAATAAATGAGAATGCTGCTGACCATTTAAGTCCTATAATGATAATGTGTTGACTTATAGAAGGGAGGCTCATATTTTGAAAGTTTTCACCGTTTTGTTTGTTTGAAAGGAAGCCGAGCTGGAGGTGGAGAAGCAGCAGCAGGTTGCTCTCCTCCAGGAACTGGAGGAGCAGAAAGCCGAGCTGGAGCAGATGCTGCTGGAGGCTCAGAGGGAGAGGGAGCGGCTGAGGGCTGCTGCCCAGCAGGAGGCGCTGCTCCTCCAACCACAGGTTCCTGTCCAGGGCCGCTCCCCGATCAGCTTAACCTCTGAGGAAGAAGTAGGTCCAGCATGTCTGAACAGGATGTTGGTAGAATCACTGCAGCATATTCCCCTACAATAATTAAAGTGTGGATAGCATGTACATGAAATGCTCACCCCTCAGGTCATGTTTTCATATTTCATTTAGTCACTTGAATTTCAGGATGTCAGCCATTTTTCTTTTTGTATTCCTTTACACCAGATATTGCCATAAAATGCGACATATTTTCATGCCTTGGATGAATTTATGTCGCATCATGTTTTCCACTTTAAGGTAATAAAGCAAAATCGGATTCCAAACCTGAAGCCTAACTTTGCTGTTTGCAAGTCTCTCACCAGTCATCAGCTGGAAGGAAACGATGAGAAACACAGACCAAAACACAGTTGTCTTTATTGTTAGCATTAGCTTCTTTTATTTTAATTTTAATGTTTTTAGATGTTTAGCATTAGCATAATAAAGATTCTTGCTTAGTGATGTAGAGGTTAATGATCCTAACTTTTTGGTTAGCTGTGCTCACTACTAGCAACATCTACTGTCGATTTTAATGCAACAATGGCGGCCATTTTGAGAAATTTCCACCCTGATCAACAAAATGTGTTCCATGGTTCTAAATATGTGGCTATAATTTGGATGTAATAAATATTGGAAAAAAATTATTTTTCTTAACATCCATCTTGAAATTTTCATTGACATTTATTTTCCAAAAAGCAAACCCCTGAGAACATCTACATATAACTGACATATTCAGTTATCTGCTGCAGTGATAACTTCCTGTTTCCTGCAGGCGGTGGCTCCTGCAGAGGAAGACGTGTCCACCAGGAGGCTCAGACAGTACCAGCAGCGCCTGCTGGAGCAGAACAGGTGCGTATCGTTTCTCCTTCTGCTCCATCTGAAGCGCTGCTCCGTCAGCCCGACTGAACGAAGGCCATCTTTCAGGATTCACCAGAGATCCGTGGAAGTGGCCCGGCAGCGACTGGAGGAATACCAGCGAGCTCTCCGGATCCGCCACAACCTGACTGCCACCGCCGCCTTGCTGAGGCCTCCCGTCCACCCTGCCTTCCTCGCTCCCCCGTCTGAAAGTCACCTAGCGACACCCTCACTGCCTTCAGACGTGTCATTTCCTGCTTTCAGCAGCAACGCCGGCTCCAGCGTGCCGTTGGATCCGTCCATTACGAACCGGTTCAGCTCACTGAGACCAGACACTGCTCCGCTCTCCGACAGCCAGAGGTGGGCAGAGAATCCAAAATCTGTTCTCAGCTGAGAGTAGAATTACTTTAACATACTCAAGTAAAAGCAAAAAGTAAAAAATAAATAAAAAAAACAGGTAAAAAGTCTATTCAAGTACTGAGTAACTGATCAAATTATCAATCATGCAATACTTAAAAATTACATCATCAGATGGATCAAAATATAAAGTTAAGTGGAAATTTTGTTATTTTAAAGAACAGAATGAAAATAATTAATATAAATAACATAATTACAAAATAAACTTTTTTTTCAAAATCAGTTTCTTTCAATAAAAAACTGATGAAACATTAACAGAAACTGCAGGTTTGAGTCTGGAGACTTTCTGGTTAAAACATGTTTGTTTTTCATTCAGTGGGAAGAAAATCCAGAAATTTAATAGCAGAAATACTTCATAATCAGTTGGGTAGTAACTATTCATGTTTACTTGAGTTGCTTTTTGAAAACTGTATTTTTAATACTTCGTATTTTTACTTGAGTAATTTTATTAATTAAATGATTGATAATTTGATCAGTTACTCAATACTTTTTAGCAAATACTTTTTTACTCTGATTTAATTTTCTGGACGGCTATTTTTACTTTTACTTCAGTAGAAATATCTTCAAGTTCTTCAGTTTTTGGATTCTCTGCCCAGATCTGTTCATAATAAAATTACTAAAGTAAAAGTGTAATAAAAATACCCTTAAAAGTGCATTATTTAAAAAAAAGTTACCCGAGTAAATGTAACTAGTTGCAATCCATCTCTGCTGGCAGCACACTGGAGCGAGTAGCGAAGCATCTGCCGGACAGACCGAGAGCTTCGCCGCTCGCTGCAGGGCCGTACGAACCCGACGCTGCACACGGGTCAGCCAGCACCTCGGCCACCTTTGACCCGATGACCCTGACCTCCAGAGAGGCAGATCGCAGGAGACAGGAGCTGCAGGAGGCCCAGAGACGGGTGATGCAGCAGAGGGCGGTGCTGGCGCTGCAGAAGGAGCAGCAAGAGGAGGAGAGGCGCAGAGCGGAGGAGGAGCTGCAGTACATGAGGAGGCAGAAGGAGGCGCTGCAGGCTCTGATCGACGCCGATAGACGAGTCAGTGGCTTCAGTAATCGATGACATAATCACAACTAATTCAATGATTAACTGGAGTAGAAAGACTCAAAGACAATTTGTTGAAAGAACATTCAGAGCAGTAATAAAACCAAACCTGTATAAAAACCAAAGCATTTTGCATTAAGGTAAAAAAAAGTCTTTGTGTGTAAATATGTTCAACCTGGAACATGTTGCAGCTTTAGCTTGAAATTCTGTAAATATTAAACAACCTTTACTGTCTAATTAGTTAATCAAAATAATAATAATCAGCAGATCAGCCTTACACTGTATTGATGTCAATCCAGCAGAAAGGATTATTGGGATTATTTTAGCTGCAGATGGATCCTTTGCTGCTACAAATTATCTGGTGTTTACTGAAGAAATACTATGTTGCTGCATTTAGGCAGTGAAATGTTTATTTTCTAATTTAAGAAAGAAATGATATTACTTGTTTAGTTTATTTCTAATATTGTATAAAGATATGCAGGATTTGTTCTGTTTAATCTGAATGAGGACCTCCTGGTGTTTTCTGGTCGCCTGCAGAGCGGTTCTGATTCTCCCAGTGAAGCTTCGGACCCACAGGAAGCCGAGCGGAAACGGCTGCAGCTGCTGGTGTCTCTGCTGAGAGCCATCGAAGAGTCGAATGGAGGAAGTCTGTCCCACTTAGAGGAGCCGGAGGACGGAGACGATTCCCTTCAGCCCGATCTTAGAGGAACAGGTATCTGGCTCGCACAATCAGTTTTTATAAAACTGTATACAGAAGAGTTTATCATCTGTTTTCAAGGCTGTAAAAGTCTTTAAATATGGACAGATTTTCCATATCATATTTAATCTGATATTTAATTTTGTCTTTGAATTTCTGTTCATTTTGAGCTGCATAGATTGAGATTTTCTGGTCTGTGGCCAGTACTGATGTTTTTGTTTTGTGAACTGACAAATCAGGCGTTATAAAGTCACAGTTCACCTTCAACCTTTACTATTTTCTTCAGATCAGTCAAATATGTTCAAACCACAAACTGGACAGATTTGATATAAAATGTGTTGCCCTGATCCAAGGTGTGTGCGTGTGTGCGTGTGTGCGTGCGTGTGTGTGGTAACAGATGTACTAATGGCGAATTAGTCATGAAATTCATACAACATTCTGCACAATTTCACCATAACTCTCAAGAAGATCAATAACTTCTTCACATTATAAAGAGTCTGTAGCTCCAACATCCAAGGCCGCATTTGAATTTGAATTTTGAAAGACCTTCATAGCGTAACATTATTATTGATGGTTAATTTCTGCGTAATTTCTCTCCTGGCTGGCTCGCCGCAAAGCAGCATGATACAGATCAACAAAGTTAGCTTTATTGATCTGTATCATTTATCCAGGCTTAATTGTTTTAAAATATGTTCTGTTCTTTCTGCTTGCCTTTCGAAGCTCCTCTGGTTCCGAGCATTGTTCCTCCAGAACCTTCTGGACTCCTCCATCCTCCACGGACGCAGAAACCTCCTGTGACGCGGGTCAAACTGGGTTTCAAGTGGATGATTCCTCAACAACATGAGCTCAGCGCCATCCAAGAGGTGGAGACTCCGGTCAGCATGAGTCGGGTTACAGGTCCGCTTCCACACCTTTGGTTCCAGACCCGTTTCGTTCAGTATTTAAACCAGGAGAAGCTTCTGATGATGATTCTTGTCTTTTCAGGCTCTAGACCCGATTCTGCTGAACGGCGGTTCGCTGATCCTTCACACCTGCAGGAAGGTTCAGGATTTTTCTCCAAATCTGACCAGACTCTGGAGTCTGGCTCCAGCTGGAGGGAGCGACCCGACTCTGCTGGGAGGCGGGTCGTCTGTTCAGGCCTGGAGGACAGCGTTCCTTCACTCTCAGCAGACGTTAATCTGCAGGACAGTTCAGGATCTTTCTCCACGTCTGACAGGACTACGCGGTCTGTGTCTGTCTCCAGCTGTAGACCTCATTCTGCTGGGAGACGGGTCGTCTTTTCTGGCCCAGAAGACGACTTTCCTTCACGCCTATCAGACATTAACCTGCAGGGTTCTTCTGCCAAGACACGGGTCGTCTCTTCAGGCCCAGAAAATTACTTTCCTTCAATCCTGGCAGACTTCAACCTGCAGTGTCGTTCTGCCAAGAGACGGGTCGTCTTTTCAGATGCTGAAGACGACATGCGTTCCCGCTCAGCAGACGTTAATCTGCAGGATGGTTCAGTACATGACACCAGACAGTCTGGGTCTGTCTCCAGCTCTAGAGCGGACTCTGCTGGGAGACGGGTCGTCTTTTCAGGTCCAGAAGACGACTTTCCTTCACGCCTATCAGACATTAACCTGCAGGGTTCTTCTGCCAAGACACGGGTCGTCTCTTCAGGCCCAGAAAATTACTTTCCTTTACGGCCTGCAGACTTCAATCTGCAGGATGATTCTGTGTCTTTATCCACGTCTGACAGGACTGCGCAGTCTCCATCTGTCTCCAGCTTCAGACCCAGTTCTGCTGGGAGACGGGTCGTCTTTTCAGGTCCAGAAGATGGCGTTCTGTCACTCCCAGCAGATGTTAACCTGCAGGATGGTTCTGTTGAGAGCCGGGTCGGGTCGGAGACCTCCTGCCGTCTTCCCTGGAGGGAGCGTCTGCTGTCTGGAGCAGCAACGACTCCGGAGTCGTCTGATTCCGGTAGGATGCACAGGAATCGATCTCTGCTGAGGGAGAAGATGTAAAACTGCAGTGATGCATTCCTGTTTTTCTAGATTCGGCCATGAAAGCGACGTCACTGCCTTGTTCTGATTCTGGAAGAGGAGCCGACTCTCCCGGTCCTGCAGCTCTGAGCTCCAGATCCCCCTCTGAGGTAATCGTGCCAATCAAACTGCGCCGTCTGTGTGATTCTAATGACAATCAGAAGGATTTAACTTCATCTCTGGACTTTTTTCTATCTGTGAATCCCCTCTGAGGTCCACCGGTTGTGGATCAATGATGAAAACTAGCCAAATCTGAGCAGAGGCAGACAACGCCTCAGCCGCTGATTATGCTGGAGAAGCTTCTGTGTGTGTGTGTGTGCGTGTGTGTGTGTGTGTGTGTGTGTGTGCGCGTGTGTGTGTGTGTTCTGTGTACTGAGCGATGATGTGAAACGTCTGAACCTGAATCGTGTCCATTAAACACGTTTTCATGAGGGTTTCTACACTTGAACTGAGCTCAGTCCTTTAGTTCTGATCCTAAAATATCAGAAGTTTTAGGCTATTTGTTTTAATGGTTCTGTTGGACCTCAGCACAGCATTCAACACCACTATAGCTGGGTCCGACTCTGTGGTTTGGTACCGGACTGCTTCCAGTTTTACCTAAAGTAACGGTAACTCATCGGAACGGAGGAAAATCATATGGGGTACCTCCAGGCTCAATCCTGGGACCCCTCCTATTTAAAACCTACCTGCTCTCACTGGCTCAGGTTATAACAAGAAGATTAGTTACCATAGCTGCACAGATGATGCACAGCGAACAAAACCAGAACCAAACATGGAGAAGCAGCATTCAGCTTCTGTGCAGCACAAACCTGGAACAAAGTTCCAGAAAACTGAAAAACATCCGAAATACTGAGTGCCTTGTTGAGGAAAATAATCTATTAGTCGTTCCTCGATTAATCAGACCACTGTGAAACCAAGTAAAAGATCAAACAGCTTTATTCTCATTCTGCAGAATGGAGAAGTCAAACAGATACACACAAAGTAAGCATCAGATGAGTTCTGAGTTCGAACACTCAGCCCCTCTTCAGTTGTACATTTCTTATCACGTCTTCAGTGGAAACTTCTTCTGCCCTGACAAGATTAGCTGATGACCGTTAACTAGAGAAACC
>CAEFZX010027047.1:0-22896 GCA_903066825.1 Alfaro cultratus
ATAACAGGGAGATCTTCTTGTTGTCTTACTTTCCTGGAAGCAGCTCTTTAAAGGTGTATGGAAATGCTCAGAAATTATAGCTGTTCTTGCAATGGTTATGGTCAATGTTAATCATAGTGAAAGCCTTTTCACGAATTCAAACTTGGTGAATCTCTTCTGGACATTCTCATAGTGGGTGATGACTCAATCCATTGTGGTCACTTCAAAAAAGGAATAAAAACAAATAAACAAAAAATGTAATGTGATCTTAATTCAGCATTTATTTAAATACCATTCCAAAAATGTTCCTTGCTGCACACCGTCAGAATGGTACACTGGCAGACAAATGTCTAGTTAACTTGACTGGTTGTTATAAAGTGCAATACAATTATTTCTTAATACAAGTAGTATAATGACTAGAGCTGAACGAAATTATTCTGATCAAATATTTGTTTGGCAGAAATTCATACAGCCTGTTGTTATTCAGAATGCATCATTTAATGTATAGTTTTAGGCACATAAGTGTATCTTTTCACTTAATGAGCATTCAAAATGACTTCCAATCAGATACTCTGGCTTATGGGTTAAGAAGTTTATTAATAAATAAATAGATTAAACACCAGTTTTACATTTGACAACAATTTCCTGCTCCCCCTTCCCCACTTACCTGTCCCCTCACACTCCCCTTCACCTGGAGAAAATAGTAACACAAAAATGACTTACCTAATTTTCTTGGGGAATATTTCATCTGCTTCTTTCTCTTTGGTCAAACAGGGATTTCTTTCTCTGGTGGCTGGTCCTCATTAGCACCCTCCACACTTGTAGCATGTCTTCATTAGCCACCTTTGTCCACCCCACTCCCCACCATGTTTTCTTAGGCTAAAATGGGTCTTCATGTGGCTAAAGTTGCCAAAGCAAAGAACACAAGCATGTCACAAGTTCCAAAATAATGCACATAAAGGATAACTTTGACTAACATATTAGCTTTTAATTTGTTAATTAAAATTGGAGGGAAAAACCTATTTGCTTGCCTTTAAAATATGTTTATTATTAAGGGCTAACCTTACAGTAATGAAGTTTAATAACTTTAGCTAATATTAACTTACAGCAAGGTAGCTTTGGCTTGAATTGCTCATAGTTAACATTATAATGAAAGAGAACATAGTCAATGTTATTTTCTCAAAGAAAATGTAAAGATAATAAGACGCATACCTCATATGTATTAGGTGACATACTTCGGCTTCTTTTTAAAACAGGAGGTCTGGCCGTTACAACTTGTTAGATTGGTGCCACAGGATCAAGTACACCTTGCTGAAGCAATCAGAAAGGGGCGGGGACGAACCACTGTCAGTCTCATACCTTATTTGGAAATGGGACCATTGCCCTCCGGAAGTCAAGGGGGCGCTATTTCCTGTATTATCTACGGCCTCCCGTTTTTATTTTCTTTTGAAATCCGTGATATATCTCTATCATTAGGAAGGAGTTTCACTCTCAGCATGTATTTGAACTTCTCTCTTTTATTTTCTTCAGTGCAGCTCACAGTTTTTAGCAAATTCTGTAGCTTTCAGTGTACTTCTAAATCTGCTCCTTAGTCGCATCTTTATGGGCCTGCTACTGCCTCTAGTGGCGTGGAGGTGATAACACAAGTAATCTAATTACATTTCTAAATTTCTTTATTATTTACTATTAATTTCGGTATTACAGGCACCGTAAAAGATAAATTATCTTATAAAACACCAATTTTTTTTATTCAGTCTTATTCACAACCCGTCAAATAAAGTGTTACCAAAAACAGCTTATAAGTTACAAAACATAATTTGGCATTTTTCTTGATTTTTTTAAAATTTTTATTTCATTTAATTAACAAAGAATGGAACAAAAAGAAAAACATGCTTTTGGTTTAACACGAAGCAGAGCATTTAAAAGAAAAAAAAATGAGCAAACTAAAGATTTGTACTCCAACAAAACACAGAAAGGACCTTGATGTGGAGATATTTCAGTTACAGGAGCCAAAGCTACATGTTTCACTGATCCCAGGAAGATGCTAGAAGAAAATAACATTTTTTATTAGGCAAAGATTTTTGATTTCATTTGATTTATTTCTTAGAGTGTCATGCACTGTGGTGCCCAGGTTACAGTACAAGATACACCTTATACACATACATCTAAAGGATATCAAGAAGGCCACTGGACAAGATTCCCAAACACTATCATTAGCAAAAACTATGAAAAAAATAATAATTTCACAGCAAAAAAGATGAACTATTGACACTACAAAACTCTCTGTCTTTGTCACCAAGCTGGTTCATTGAATGTTGCTAACTCAAAAATAGCTTTCATTAAATACCCAACTTAACATATGTGTTGCAGACATCCAAAACAGAGCAGTGTTTTTTTTTGTTTTTTTTGTGTTTTTTTTCAGTTGAATCATGATAAATTATTTCTCATAATACAAAGGACAGTGAAATATAGAACGAAACTCATCCGTAGCCACATTAAGTTCAGTATACTCACATAAACATTTTTCTTCTGGCAGGGAAATAGGTTTTGAGCAACATTCTAGTCCAGGTGCAATTACATTTTTTAAGAGTTTATAACAAAATGTTGTTTAATGGCAGATAAAAAGGGGTTTATCCCCAGTGAAAACAGAATTCCTGAAAATCCATTGTGACTGTCACTTCATCAGATAAAGTAGAAAGGCAAAAAATGCTATGCACACACATGCTGACATCTGCTTCTGTTTTCCTCCTGCTCTTCCCTCATCTTTATCCAGTTAGTCAGCTGGGTCTGTCATTTCTTGCCTTAAGACGTGGAATAATATTGTTTTGAACTTGTGTTAATTTGCTCAGTGCTACCATGAAATTACACCTGTTTAGGATGCTTGATGGTAGTTCATATATAAGTGGATTAAACCGAGGCAGAGAGAATGAACAAAGACGGAGGATGAAAGGGAAATCAAAAGTGCGAAGGGAGGATTGAGGTAGGTCTTTTCAGCAAATACATGACTTTAAACTAATCTATACATTTGCCTGGAGCACCTACCCGTTCCTTGATTTGGAAATTGTACAAATGTCTTCAATGAATATTTCAGAAGATATCACCAGATTTAATTTCCAGAGACAAGTTATTACCAGAGACACAAAAGTGACACTCCATTACTTTAGCTGTCAAAGTGTTAATCTCATTTTCTGCATTTTATTTTATTTTTTTCCTGATGGTTAAAAGCTCTTCTTTTGTTGAAGTTGTACCGTAGGAGGGTGGGGGGGATATTCTCTCCTCCAAAACTGACAACAACAAGGGAAAAAATGAGCCGGCAGATAAAAATCAAAAGTCCATCAGCATGAATTTAGTCTGCTATGGCTGTCAAACCTCTTCCTTTGTGTTTTTTTCATCTCATTCAGTGAGCATCTGTTGATTAAAAGACTGAGTGTTCAAAATAGTTTTCTTCGTTTTCTACAAAGAAGTAGAAACAAAGGGAAAAAAAAGCCCCCTTCTCATGCAAGGAGAGCCCTCAGTTCAGCAATCCAGCCAAGAACCAATTGACAAACAAAATCATCTCTTTAGATTTAATTAATAATTAACTCTCTTAATTAAGGTTCTATTTTAACTGGCAGAATAAAGACAAGTAAAATACCAGGGCCTAACCCCATAGGCTTTAGTCCCAGAGAGAAAGTTGCAGTGATCTATAGTTGTGCACTTATTGATCTACCAAAGACTCGTGCACAGAATATTTCTCAAGTGATCTTCCCCTCTTATGTTAATCCCTAATTGTGACAAATATGAACAGTAATTTGGTGCATAATCTATAAAATTGCTTAAAGTGGATGGGGTGGAGGAGGTGGCAGAGATAGAAGAATGCTGGACAAACATTGTGTGCAGGTACTCTTGAGTGACAGCAGTCAATGCTAATCCAGATCTCTCATGAGAGCAGCATTCCTTACGCTGGAACCACTTGCTTTCCTCCTCCAGAACACTTTCTGTCTCACTCGCCTACCTACGTGTTGAATAATAATGCCCTTGCAGGCCTTGCAGTATCGATCGCTCGCCAGAGGACACAAGGTCAAGTCGCATGGTGTCAATATTTAAAGCAGCACTCAGCACCGGGGACCTTATCCATAACCTCATTAATATGGGGGTCTGTGCTGCTCAAATACTCTCTTGGCACAAACAAAAAGGCAGACTTGAGGAATGAGGAAGAGTATGAAGACGAAACTGCCCTTAGGCACAGCTGTACACATCGTAATATATCATGAAGTCAATTTATTTAATAAACCAGAACATCAATACACACTGCCTTTTTCAATATTAGCATATTTTCTTTGTCTTTTAAAACAGTGAGACACTACTATTATCTGAGACAAACCCACACAGAGTATCACCTAATGGTTAAATGTACTAATGAAACATTGCTTCTGAATTCAGAGAGAAATCTGAAAGGTCAGCCATGCATTTGTATTCAGACTCCTTTCCTCTGACGCCCATAAATAAAAACCAGTACAACCAGTTACCCATATTGGATATTAAAAGTTGTAGCTTAAAATGGTAGGGTTTGTGCTAAAGAAATGTGGACCAAGGTTAGCTTATAAAGCAATGACCTATGCTTAAACATCCCATAGAGCACCGTTCAATCCATCACCTGAAATCGGAAAGAACGATCTACACAGACAAGGCTATCGAAATAATCTGAAAGCCATATCATATGCAGTGCAGGGAAAAAAACCCCAAAATATTGCATATATTGATTCCAAATACATTATTCCTACAGCGAGAAACGGTTGTGGCACCATATGAAAGAGAAGCTTGTCAGAGTTTGTGGAAAGATGGATGGAGGTAAACCTCGAGGGATTTAGCAAAAAACGACAAACTAGGGCAGAAGTTCACCTTGTGGTTTTAATGCATCAAAAAGTGATGAAGCTCAAAGGGTATGAATACTTTTGCTCTGTAATCAAGCTTTGCTTTGTGCCTATAGAGTGCTTGTTTAAAAATGTATTCCATCACTCAGTCGACCACCCAGAATCCCAGTTGAAGGGGCACTGAAGCTCCAGAGGATTGTGTTGTTTTTAAGTACAGTCCATTCAAATCAATTGTTCAGGCACACTGTATGTGTGTCACTTCTGCCCTTCCTACCCAGCTGCTGCCTCCACTCTTGTCTTATCGAGCTCCATAGAAAGGTGTTCCATCAACAAGGCGGATGTTGCTGTATGTCCAGCCTCTGTTTTTGTTTTTGTTTTTTCCCCCCACATTCATTTGCTCCCTCACATATGAGCACAACAGCTCAGCTAAGATCTGCCGTGTTTTCAGCAAGCTCTCCTTCGGCCCTCCAGTGCTCCATTTACACTGCAGCGGAAGCTCACGGTGCAGACACACTGCTGCCCAAGATAAGAGCAATGTTTGCCACATGATTAGGATCTTCCAGTTACCATTAAAGGCACTTTATCTGCTACCCTAACCCTCATTCACGCCTCCTGCTTGTTTGCAACCTCTCCAGAGACAGTGATGGAGGTCACTGAGCCCGGAGGGGAAGGAGTGAGGCAAAGGCAATAAAAATAGAAAATCTAAATCGAAAGTCATTATTTATTTGACAAATGCCTGATAAAACAGTAAAGCTTGCTTTGATAATGTACACACGGTATCATAATGGTGAGTGGAAATGTAGAAAACTAGCTACAAAACTTTTAAAGGTGACAAAAGGGTTTAACACTTGGAGATGCAATTTCACTTTTTTATCACATTAATTTTAGATAAGCTTAATCTTAAAACATCATAGATGTATAACATCTAAAGGGAGTGTTAATCAGCATGATCTAAATACAATACATAACGTTTCAACATAAAGGGCATGGTTTAGCTGATTGCAATGTGAAGTTGTGAGACAAATGCACCAATGAGAGTTAGATTAAACTTTCAGTACATTTCAATATTCAAAGCCCATTATGAGGCTGTTGAGTCAGACATGCCTGTGACTTCAATGAATGGTGAACAAGTTTCAGACCTTAGCAACACACATCTGCACAAACTCATTAAATGACATTTTGATGAGTTTCTTTATCTGATGTGAGGCAGATAAAGACAGGTTACCGGTGGGTTTGGACAATGTCACTGGACCACTGCTAAAAAGGGCTGGAGGCGCTTATTTGTAAGGCTCTTGTTAATTTAATAACAAAAATTTATTTTTAAGAAAAAAAAATTCACTAATTTTATGAAAAGATAGATTCCCCCTACCCCCATTTTTAAAAATAATAATAAAAAAACTAATCAATGGAAGAATTCATAGTCAAAAAAGTGTTTTGGATGTTTCCACTGGAATTTCAGCTTCTTTGGTTATGAACTCCAGTTTTTTGAGGTTGGAAGACATTCTTACCATCACCCTACTCTTTAGTTCCCTCCAGATTTCAATCAAATCCTCAATCCAAAAATTCAATTAATACTATACCCAGGTAGAAAACACATGGTGATAAAATTAAATCACTGTAAATGCAAAGTGAGATGCGATAAGAATCCTTTTAGCATTAACTGTAAATATTACACAGCGATTCAAACATGCCAAATTTGAACCGCTTAAGAAGTTATAAAATGCATAAATGTGTATGAAATAAATTAGCTACTTTTATAAAGAAAGCACAGTAAATAAATTACATTTATAATCATAATTTATACTTATATATCCTCAAAATCACCTCAAAAATATTGATTAAAATTTGTAGTCATTGCATTTTAAAAGTGTGTAGTGTACTGCTGCCACATTTTTATCTTGTAAAGGGATCAACAAACAACATGTTCTCTTATATTTTGCTTTAATGCATTAAATCAGATAATCTGCTCCCCTTGGACTCCAACTACATTATCTTATAAAGCACAAACAGCATTTATTTATCTTTAATGGTTGATGTGTGCCACATTTAATTTGTAAATTAAAAGAAAGTTTACACAAACTAGTCTACAATGTTATTTTTCTTTAAAGGAAAAGAGGAATCGAGTTAAATTAGAACAGGAAGGGTGGCAATGAAGAAAAACCAGAAATCAGTATTTGCCAACAGAAGCCTGATTATCTCGAATAAAAGCTCCCATGTCCATTTACAATGGATGAAATAGTTAAAATGGTTGGGTAGATAATTCAATTTGTGGCAACATACATGATGACTCCAATCATTTCTAATTGATTTTGCACTCACCTATATTCCAGTGAGAATCGTGTTAGTTCTGTGGTGTTGTGGATCCATTTAAACTCCAGCGGCCAGCTTCCCTCCGCCATGCAGGTCAGCACCAACCGGTTGCGTTCCAGGTGCAGCTGGCTGCGCACTGGTTCTGTCTTGAAATAGGGAGGCACATCATCTGTGAAAATTAGGGAAACAAGAAAATTATGAATATAGGGTAGTTTGTAAAAAGACATTGTGCTTCTAAATAAGGTTGATAAAAATCACACCTGAGTGAAGGACACCCACTCCTAAATTTCATATCTATTTTTTTTTCCGTTGAGGAACAAATTTACATATGATGTTACAAATTAAACATTGTGAGAGTGAAGAAAAATGTGTGGGAGATATCCTCAACCAAGAACATTTACTTTTTTTATTTTCATGATTCTCACATAAAGCAAGCATATGGCAATTTCAAAACCTTTTAAATGATCAATTTTACAGTTGATTATTTAACTGTTAAACATATTCTACAAACAAAACCTGGAACCTTGTCATGCACACTATGCAGAAAGAGCCGCAGAGATTCACAGCTCATGTAGGACAATCTGCTGAAATGGCAATTATTAGTGGCACGCTCCACAAAATTGGCAAAAATAGAAAAGTGAAAAGAAGAAAGCTATTTTGGAAAGAAAGCCATAAGAAATCCCATGTGAGATTTCCAGTTAGCAATGTAGAGAAGGTGTGCAGAAGGTGTTCAGAGACTGGAATGTAACTTTTTGGCTTTACTGCAGGTGGTGGAAAACTAACACTGCACATTGTTTTGAACACAGTGTCTAGCAGGACAATGCTCCATGGATGCTTTGCTTTGGCAATGTTAGGGAAGATGTGAGATTTAACTGATAAATGAAGACACAGCTAAAACATACAGAATGGGGATACTTAAGGTCCAGGTTTGGGAACCACTGCTTTAGATTAAAGCATGTTCCTGTGTTAGAATGACCCAGTCAATTTTCAGATCCAAATCCAGTTGAGGCTTGACTTAATAACTGATGTTCACAAAAACTCTCTATCTAGACTGAGCTTGTATTGACTTGAGGTGTTGAATACAAATTCAAACCACACTTTTTAGATCTTTATTTAAGAGTTTTAGAGTTCTGTTTTAAAATTCATAGCATTTTGTATTAGAAAATCCTTTCACACTTCAGACGAAAACTCCTTCCTCACCACGTTCCATTTGCAGCTACTTAATCCCCCACGATGCACTGCTGCTTGTGCAGCTTGATTTTGACTCGCTCAGAGAGAGACTGAGACGCCCAGCTAACAGCAAAGAGCGAGCGAGGCATGAAGTTATGAAGCGCTGGTCCTGCATCTTGGTGCTCTGTGTGTTTCTGTGTCAGTAACTCACTGGCACAGCGCACCACTCACTCTCTGAGCTGCGCTGAAGCAGACACCAGAGGAGAGACGCCGAGGAGGAGGTGTGAAATCCTTTGATCATCCTTTTGACTCTGCTCCGTTTCGCTCTGTCTTTCCCTCTTGTCGTGATTCTCCAACATGCTCTGTTGAGTGTGAAGGCATGGGTGGAGGCAGACCGGTGAAACTTCTCTGGAGGGTGAACGTGGTGACGTCGATTTTTATATCTCAATCAAGGCGCCTTGGAGGGAAGCTGTCAACCTCCCTCTTGGTTCCAATAGCTCATCCTTTATAAATGGTGTAAAAATGGAGAGCTTACTTGATCATCATTGTAAATATAGAACACATTAATTGGATGGTTGGATAGTATAATTATCAAATTGACTGATAATCAGGCATTGAAATTAAACTGTCAAAATGATCTATAGTGCTGATATTTGGTTCCTCTATGCCGGCTCGGCAAAAATCACTGGAGGTAGAAGGATAAGAGTGAAGGAATGAGGATGAATATGTGAGATGAAAGTTAAACAAAGTGAGGGATAAAAAATGATTTATAAGCCTATCTACCAGTTAAAGATTTAGATGTACTACTTGTGGAAGTAACGGCTTAATTTCACCGCTTTCTAAAAGGAACTTAAATACATAGCAGTCTGTAGGTTATAGTTTTCTTTAAGGTTGTAAGATATTTAAAGTCTGTAACTGTGAGGAAGCTGAACTGTAATTTGTATCACAGCACATACTCTGCTAATGTGGATTGACTAAGGGCAATGAGAGAATGAGCTTTATTTCAAAGGGTTCCTATATGATGAATGAAAACAGTAGCATATAATGCTTAAATTGGTCAGATCAATCTGACCAGTTCAATCTGGATATTTTAATGTGTTTAGGTATCCAATGTGCTATTTTTAGTTTCTGAATTGTAGATCAGCAAACAATGACAAATTTCCATCTTTACTCTTTTCCTTGACATATTTGTTCATCACCTAAAATTCAAAACCTGCTGCTGTGTTATGGCTCCATAAGTTTAAAAATATTTCAGCTGTGTTGCAATTGAAATATTGCTGGTTGTAAATTATTCTTTTCATACAGGTACATGTCCTCAGGCCCTGATAACTGAGGGGATCAAAATACTTTAATAGACGTCTAATCTGGATGCCTAAATAAATAGGGGCCCGATTTAAACTATGTTTGCCAACATAAAATAGCAATTTATCACAACTTTACATTTAGAACCATGTAGAAAGTGGCAGGACTCTGGTATGGCACACTTATGATGCAAAATGGAGTAAACTAGAACGTTGTTCAAGTACTTCCATTCATGTTTTGATGAAGGTTGAAAAGCTAAACATATTTCTACAAGTTAAACAGCTTCAGTAACTTTTCTTGATTAAAAAAATAAAGCATTTTTTTTTATAATTCCCCTGACTGGAGTCATTTAATCAATGGCGGACTCTGTTTTATGTAGTTTTTTGGGGTTTTTTTTGCTGTACTTACGATGTCAGACTTTAGCAGATGACTTTAATGCTTTTTTATTCACATTTCTTACGTCTTCCACTGCATATCACCAGGAGGTGGATATATTTATGGGTTTACCTGGAGTTAAATTTGGTGTAACAAAGAAGGATAAAACCCAAGAACGTACATGAGGAAATTTTGTCATTTCCACTGTTAAGCATGGTGAAGAATCTATGGTGCTGTTGTCTGATATTGTTCCAAATGTCCTGGAACAATAGCAATGAGAACTCTCCAAAAATACCTTTCAAATAAGAATCTGATGGTCTGAGAAACAATTTTACTTGAGACACAAAACAGAACTTCAACTTTATTTTTTTGGTGATGTGTTAATGAGCAAAAAAGAGGCAGAAAAACTTTTTGCATGTGACTACAGTATATAATCTGTAAATTTAACCTAATTAATAGCATGTTGTTTATGCACGAGAAGCTACGAAACATCCAGATTTATTTTAATGTCAATCTAGACGAGCAGCAAAGACCGTTTTTTTTTTTTTCTTTGATTGTGAACTCATCTGCTTCTATTACAATGTAATCGTGGGTGATAAATCAACGACACACAACAGATATCAAAACGAGAGATAAGCTTCAGAAGTATATTCATCTCCATGAATTAATATTGAATATTCATAAACTCCAGCAACCTATTGAAGCATATTCGTTAGACGCTCCTTGGTTTGACTCCTGACTTTTTGCAACCCGGTGTGATAACAATAAATATTTATAGAGACTACAAGAAGACGGAGCAGATTCGATAAAATACCACAACATATTGACCCATCAGATTCAGCTCACATTGCTACCTCGTGTTTTTTAGTTCAAAATTGGGCCCTTTGCCATTCTGAAAGTGCTCTGTTCTGTGAAATTCTGATCCCTTGAGCTAGTCAAACACGAAGAAAGCCTCCACACGGCGGAAAAAAGCCCACTACTGGAGCAAGGTCTCAGTCAGAGTAAAAACAAGATAATAGAAAACTGAAGTGCGGCAAAAATTTGCACAAAGATAAAATGACAAAAAACTGAAGCAAATGATGGAAGACAATAAATACATTGCTTACAAGTCCTAGTTAAGATGCAAGGTCTTTGTAATGTAACATAGTTAGACCATAATCAATTATTTTTAGTTATTGTATAATTCAATAAAAAAGCATGTTTTTAAGAAAAATCTTGTTTCTGTGTGCAAAGTAAATTCATGTAAGCATCAAAAATAGATAGAAGGCTTGGAAAAGCTCTATTGAAATATTATAAAACTTAATAAAATTTTATAGGGTGGCTAATAGCTTTGACCTCAACTGCATATAAACATATAGACTTTTATTTATATACGTATATAGAAATACACACATACAGTCTGTTCTTATTCGTATAAGAACAGAGTACGATGAATACTATACTCACTACAAGAAAAGATATTTAATGTTCAAATGTTTTGCAAATATTCACTCATTTGGAATTTGATGCCTGAAACGCATTCGAAAAACTTCAGGGCAGGGGCACCAAAAGACTGGGAAATTTAGGAATGGTCAGAAAACACTTGTTTGGAACATTCCACAGAGTACCAGGTCAGTTGGAAACAAGTCAATGTCCTGGTTGCATAAAGAGGGAGCATCCTCAAAGAGCTCAGAAATTCACAAGCAAGAATAGGGTGAGGTTCAATAGTCTGTGAAAAACTTGTTTCCCAACATTACAATTGTAAAATAAAACGGGGATTTCTTCATCTATAGTCCATAAAATGATCAAAAGATTCAGATAACCTGGAGAAATCTCTGCAAGTAAGTGGCAAGGCTGAAAACCAAAACTGAATGCACGAATCTTACCAATTGGGCTCAGGAACATTTCAGGAAATCATTGTCAGTGAACACAGTAAACGTGCAAGTTAAAAATCCACCATCAAAAGTGAAAGCTTTGGATTTGGATTCTTTTGGATTCTCTTGGCCCACAAGCTCATCTGAGATGGATCGAGGAGTCCACATTTCAAATTGTTTTTGGAAATCATAGACATCTCGTCCTTTGGGGCAAAGAGGGAAAAGACTGTCCAGATTGCTATCAGTGCAAAGTTTAAAAGCTTACTGAAATTTTAATATTACTGCAGTATACTCCAAGAAAAAAAAGTGTAAGGTGTAAAGAAGGTTAAATTTGTTTATAAAATTATGCAAAACAAACTTGTCAGAAGAGTTACACAATAAAATATTAAAATGGCACTTAATTTCCGGAATTAGGTATTAGAAATAAATATATTCCCAAATGCGTTTATCCACATTCACAATAAGACTTAACATAAGTGTGTCATTATACATTTCCCAATTTGAAAAAGCATATTCTAATACACTTATTTCAATGTAATCTCCCACTTCTTCCCTGTGTGCTTCCTTATCAACACATATGTATTAGCTTATGGCAGGGACTGCTCATTTGCATGCCGCTCAGCCAGGAGGATTCTCCCAGCGGCCTTGGCCCAGGTCGACTCATAGCTGGGACATGTTAGTTTGTTCGCCCATGCACAGGTTAGTGTGTCACTATCACAACCACTTCTGCAGAACACAGTCTATTAAATCAGCTCACTCATTAATGAGAATGGTCTCAGGTACAAATGCATGCCCCTGGGTAAGAATTTATAACTTGGAGAGGCATTTTATAAAATAACAAGCTACATATATACATACATACACATTAAACAGATAATTAATCTGTTTAATGTGTTTTACATACTGAACACTGGGGAATCTAGAATGTCAACTCAAATTCCTTTTACTATCCTGCAGCTGGATGAATCCATAACTTACACTAAATAAATAAACAGATCTGCTATTTCAAGTGAAATCTATCACAAATAGATGAATTATGTTTGCCTTATTAACATCAACTCTGGGTGACCTGAACAGAGCTAAATATAGGTCTGAACTTGCTCACAAAGAGCCGTTTCCTTTTCTCAGACCAAATTCAGAGGTGCAGAACACCTCTGAATTTGCCACATTGTGTGAGTAGGTGTACCAAAGATTGTCCAAACATGTCTGAGAGTTGACCAGTTTTACCGATGATGCATTTTCCCAGGCGGCGCACACCGAGTGCAAAATGCAGTGTAGAAATTTTCATAGAGAAGTATTTTCCAGTTCCCTGAGGACCGCTGTTGCGGTGGCACTCGTGTGTATCCATCACCCTCCTAGCTCAGTCCTCATGGGACCGGCACTATCGGACATGGCAAACATTTTTCAGGTACAGCCTGGGGGCCCCACAACACATGCAGACAAACTGGTGGCAGTCCCAACAAGCTATGCATCGAATACTAATGTGCTCCCAATGTATGCCTGGATGAGTGGATAAGTGTATGTATGTGATTTGTTTATTTTTTGCGCAATGTGTGTTCCTCTTTGATGGCAGGTGTCAAAATGTGTTTGTGATGCTGATGAGGATGGAAGTTTGCTGGTGGTCTGACTGTGCTGCTAATGGTCCCGCTGGGTGTGAAAATCTGTTCCACTGTCTGTCTTTATTTAGCACACTGGTCTGGCCCTCTTGCTGGGCGTGTGCATGCGTGTGTGTGAGTGTTTTTGAGTGTGAACACTGGATGGGAATGGCTCCAAAGTGTGGCTGAATATGTATGTCAGCACAGAGCTGTAAATTTTCTGTGCGTATCTGCTGCATACTTGAGAGAAGGGCTTGGCAGATGAGCGTGTGGTGAGTGCTGTCTGATATTTTATGGTTCCCTAAGAGACAATCGAATACAGGCCAGCTGCTGTTTTCTTTTTTTTTTTTTTCAACATGCAGATAAACTGTACATATGACTGAAATTATTATACACTTATCAGTTGACTGCAATTCTGTTTTCATGAACAAATGTTAGCACTTTCTGGTAAATTGATGCTTCAGTAATGACATCTCCTCCTTGTCTGTGACTCTGCAGCAGCCTGACAACCGTCCAATGACAAGACTGGTCCATTTTCTCCAAAATGTTGGTTTTTATCAGTCCAAAGCCACAACATAATGTGGTCAGAATAATTTGACTCAGTAGCAGACAATCTACATGCTTTACATTAACCACAGTCTTTTGGAAATCTATTTTGCTAAACAAACGTTGACCTAAGGGATAGGTTGACAAATTCAAAATCAGTTTTTGCTAATAAGCTCATTGGCAAAAATTTAAGAATGTAGAATAAATAGTGTGACTTGGACATAAACTGGTATGCATAAAAATTGTTTTATGCTTACACAGTTATCTACAAATATTGGCTTTACTGCTTTTACTGCTAAAAGCACAAACTAGGAATTATTCAAAAAAGAAAAAGGGAAAAAAAAAAAAGAATTGAAGAAGAATTGTACTAGCTCAATGCCGATTTACAGATATTCAAAGAGGTTATTCCAAATTAAACACAAAATTACAGTTTGAATGACTAATGAGGGAACACATTTACAGTATAAAACCCCTTCATGCCAAGACTCTTCAGTATTTAGATCACTCTTTTGCTGTAGGGATCTGTGGAAAATATGGTTCATAGCCAAATACCAGCTGTTAGCATAATTCCTGTGGAATCTCAGCTCAATCCTTGTGGGTTAAAGGACATCAGAAGAAGCAAGAAATTAGAGTATTAAGGACTGTATGTGTTAAATAAGATATATCTAGGAACAAATGAAAAAAACGTAAGTGTTAGGTGATGTGCTGCTGAAACTGTCCTGACCAAGTTAACCCTTGTTGTGTGAGCGGGATATCATCTAGAAAAGAGCAAATTATTTTCAACGTCACATGCAAGTGAATCCAATGGCGGGTCTTGAATTAATGGTCAAGCCATAGCAGCAAGAAAGAGCATAAGGTCTGCCAATTCCTGATTGGCAGACCTAAACATGCTTAAAAGTAATGTAAAACTTTCTAAGAGCACAATTAACAGATATGTTTATGTTTTTATGGTGCTTTTGCATCACTTTCTAATGCTACCTTGAGAAACAACCCATGTCACCTACATCAAAGTCTGCCAGAATATAAATCAGTTTAATCCTCATGAAATGAATTATTATTTTATAGCACGGTCAAGCTATTGACTTACAATTTTTTGTATTAATTTTATTAACTTCAATAACATACTGGACAACGCCTCTGTATCAGCCAAGTTGAGACATCCCAAAGTACCAGAATGTTGTTTTGTCATTTAAAATAGATATTTTTATATATATATTCTGTTGCATTTTCTTATGTATTGCTTTATTACTCTTTACTTGTTGTATTTTGTAGCTTGCTGTAGTTTCAAAACTTGGTTTTGAACTTTAGAAGCCGTTTGATTAATCAATAGTCGTATTACCTCAGCAAAAAAGAGACAGCAGATTAAATCACTGGAATACAGCAGACATGAAATTCACTTCAATAACATCCTATGAATAATAAAAAGCTTATTTGCCATATTTGCACAAAAATGTAAATATCTCTGTTTTACTGTTTTTCTTATCCAATTTATGGGTTAAAGGAATCTGCGTATTGGATAAAATCAATAAATCATGCTAAAATATTAGAAGTCTTTTAGAGGAGTGGTTAGGAGGATAGGAGCTGTGCATTTACAAGTTTGTTTATAGTTATAAGCTGGCTCTGTCACTTGCCTTCCAAAGCTAAACTTTTCCAATGTCAGCTCAAAAAAGCAAGTTTAATTTCAGTTTTTTATACAGCTCAAGTTTAAAAGTATTAAAATTAATTTCATGGTTCTATACAGAATAAACTGGCCAACAATTTTAGAATGTTCTGTACAAAAGGCACCCATCTGACTCAGCTAGCAGAGTTCAAACCAACAAGACCAAAAACCCAGGAAAAGGTAAACAAAGAAAAAATATATCACCTCAGAGGAAAGATGGTAAATATTAGCTGTAAAAATGAAAGCGTATACATGTTACCGCACTAATATATGCTTTCCGGTCTCGGTTACAAAAACCTGTCTCCTCTGTTGGTGAATTGCTATACGCGTGTGCGTGCGTGTGTGTGTGTGTCGTTGTGATTGCATGCAAAGTCAGGACCAAGATGGTTTAATTTCCCACAAGATCCAGAGATAAAAATCTCCTTAGCGATGAAGTGTGCAGCACAGTACACTGAGCATATTATGTTATTATGATTATGAAGGCAAATCAATTCCTGCAATGCGGGACACAAAGCTGAGAGGCAGCTCATGTGTCAGGATCATATGACTAAAAGTCCTGCATGACACAAACAAATATAATATTACTTAGCTTTGCTCTGTTTAGGTGCTTTAATTTAAAAATCCATGTGCTTGGAGTAAGTGGTACCTTGTTATAACAATTAGCCTCCTTAAACGTACGTAGCTAACGTAGGTAGAGCTGTTAGAAAACTACATAAATGAGACTGGAATGAAAGGTAAATAGTTTCATGAAACAAGAAAAACTTCATCTTGATTTTATTGAAATCAACATGGATATACCAATTTAATTTCTTGTTTATTGAAATAGCCACAGACATGACAGTAACTCCTATTAACAGGGAGAAGACCACTTGATCAAATTAAAACTGAGGAACAGACTAAGGAAGGAAGCAAATGGAAACAACAACCTCAAAGGAATTAATAGTCAACTCTCTACTCCTTGAAAATTTCAAAATTTGTAAAAAAAAAAAAAAAAAAAAAAAACTTTGTCTAAAATTTCCACAAAAAAAATCACAATTACAAAAGGAGGGAATATTAATGATTATTACAACTCAAGAATTCAATGTTTGACAAAATGTTGCATTTAAAATTGGAGACAGACGCACCAAAAGGTCTGTTATAAATGGTAAGACCCTTTATAGTTTATGAAATGAGAGCAAAATGATGTAAGTGTGTGTTAGGCTTTATGACTGTAAATATTAGAGAGATACAGCTATTTGGTGAATTACAAGAGGATGCCGTACAGCCTATTTACTAGTGAAAATAAATAAATAAAAACAATTGCCAGATTTGGTGAATATTAAAATGTTCAGGAATTTTTTTTCATTTTTGGCTCTGAAAGAGCCGTGCTCATTCAAGATAATAGTACACAAAGCAGAAAGAGTCACATTTGATGGCCAGGCCTAATTATGAAACTCTATATTAAACTGGTGTTATCTGCAGTTCTTCTCTAGAAATCTGAAAAGTTGCTGTCTCCTCAATAATGTATAGAAAGGCCACAGCTGGGAACTGACAAACAAGAACAGAGGAATGACTGTATAGAAAGTAAAGCAGCCCACTCTAAGCAACACACACGCGTATATATACACTAGTGACAATCACACTGATGCAAACTATCGACACCCAGGCGTTGAGAAGTGTTTGCCAAACTCTCTCCAGACCCACGAGGTAGATATCTTTTCAGCTCAATGTGCAAATGAACTAAGCAAAGTGTTGCTCATGTGATGATGACATGTCACACAAAAAATTACACATTTCACACTTGTCTCTTCACACTTGTCTCAAGGATCATCAATGCATCTCAGTCAATCATGGAACGGGACTTATTTTCATCCTACCATCCTCTTACAGTGATATCCACTGCAGCATTCATAGTAATTTACTGTAATTGTTCTAAATGTGCAAACGAGAAGGCAAGAAGCAAATGTAAGTACCTTCTGCCCATGGCAGCACTGCCATGGAGTCACCATCACAGAAAAACAATAATTTTCTGTTGCTCATTTGTGTTCTATCCTGTGTAATGTGTGATATGTAGACACTTTTTTCATACTTGGATTGTGTTTTGCTAGAATAAAAAGCCCAATGGACGTTTGCCACTGAGGCAGACATCTGTCATATTAGACAGTACGTTGTTTTTTGTGCGTGATTTTTACACAGGGAGTGCCATGTGCCACATTGTTAGTGATAACAATTAATTAAACATTTTAAAATAAAATAGTCTGGATAATATGGTCTTTGTTTTACAAGAAATCTTTTTAAATGTTCCACAGATAAATATGAAGCGTTTTCTCAAAATCTTACCACCAATGTGTGACAAGACGGAAATTTCTGAGACTAAATGGGATACTTGTGATCAAAAAGTCACAGACTGAATCTCTGCCTCCCGATGTGGAAGTGGACAAAGAGCTGGATAGCAAAGTGGTTCGAGAAAATACTTACTGTAAAAGAAGAAAAATTTGGGGATAATTGCGTAGATTGCCACTTAGTGAGGATGATTAGAACAACTGATGGCTGAGGTAGTTTGAAGGGGAAGCCATTATCGAGCATCTCATCACTTGTTCACTGCAGAGTGCAGCAGGAAGCAATTCCACTTCACACTCATGTTAGTGGGCTTTAATTTACAAGAATGGGCTTTTTAATCTGCCTTTCTTAATAATACATTATGTCTTTCAGTAGTTTTTTTTGTGTGTGTGTGTTTTCTTGGAAATGTCATTATGCAAGGCCTTGAAAAAACATCAACACCTCTTGAGACTTTTGTAGATTACTGAAACATACAGCCATAAACTTTGATAAATTTCATTGAGATTTTTTGCGACGAGCCAATGCAAATTAGAGCGGAATTGTAATGTGAAGTGAAAGGAATTTTTATTATTAGAAGTACAAACACAAAACACTGAAAGGGTGGCATGCATCTATGATCAGCCCTTTGAGTAAATATGTTTTAGAACATCTATTCTGCATGTTATTTCTGCTCCATTCTTAGTTCCAAGTCTTTTATGGGATGTCTCTGACAGAACTGCTGAAAACGAGACAAAATTCTGATGCAAATATGTTTTTTTACAAAATAGTTGTAGACAGATCCGATAAAGGGCATCTACGAACATCAGTTGTTAAGTCTTTCATTTATCTTTATTTTGCATTTATTTGTTCTGCTGGAACAGAAAGCAGAGGGTTGTTGCTGCGATGTGACAAAATAGAAAAATAAAATAAAATAAAATAAAAACATTTGAGTGGTCCCTTGCATACATTTGCACCTTTTGCATTGTGTTTCATTATGTACATTTCTATATTAGTGCTTTTTTATTTCTAACAACAAGCAGACACTAAATGTTTACCATTTCCCTGGATGCTGGGCTCTTGTTAATCATGCCATCTTTATAATCCCTGTCTCTGTTGGAAGTATTGTCCTTTTCCTCTTATACTGCGAGCTGTGTACATATAAAATTTGAGGTCTTCTTCTATCACCTTTCAAAATATGCACTAATGGTATGACCCCCCTTTCCAATAAACATAATAATTGTCTGTCCCCTGTCTTTACTCACCTAATGAAGGGCATATCTAATTTAAGCCAAAAGAACAAAGGTCTCTGGTTTTTACTGCTCAGCAAGCCAATTAGCTCTCTCTTATCTTACTTTACACATTTTTGTTTGACCTGCTGCTACGTTTTCACAGAGCAATCACCACTGGTCCATGCCTTCTATTGCTTCCACTGGCTAACTATGCATGTTTAAGGAGACAGTTAGCACCAGAAGGGAACCTATGATTACATAATAACTAAACATAAATACTTTCCATTATTGAACTAAAAAAACAAACAAACAAACAAAAAAAAACAACAACTTTATCCTAACTCCTTATAGGAGAAGTCTAAAAGTCTGATTGGGAGTGCGTATACAAAACCCTATTATAATCTCTCATGCTGCTACAGGGACCCAAATTTGGTCTCTCTTTGTGTTTGTTGCTTTGGTCACAGAATGAGACCTCACTTTGGCTATTCAATAAATCTGCAATCTTTCATTAATGACTTTCTGGTTTTCTGCATTATTTACAAGCAGGCCCCAGCATATTGTGTCCACACAGTCAGGTCACTGGAAACTACTGGTGGGTTGGGGAGGTCAGATAACGCATAAAAGAGGAGGATGAAAAGATGAAAGTGGGTTGGAGGAGCACGGTGATTATAAGACCGGAGGAAAAAAACATTTGCTACACTTCATTATAAAGTCCAAGGATTAGGTTATGGAGGAAAACAAGGGTCTTATTTACATCACTGCACACATAAACTCTAAGCCATCAGCCTCGGGTGGGTATTAGGATGGGATATTTTCTTGGTATGAACCTGCAGGCTCTGGACAGACAGTTTACTGTCATATTTTTTTCCTGAACTCTGCAAGGCAATCTGCTTTTTGAGAAAGTAGTAGAGAAAATGTTGCACTCAGAATATGGGGTTCTTTCACTCTAGGACTGCAAAAATTGGCAAGGCAGAATAAAATTGGACATAGTGCAGACATGGAACCACAAAGACAAATTGTTCTTTACTCTGTTATGAATGCACATTTGAGCATTATCTGTTCAGTGTGTGTGTGTGTGTGTGTGTGTGTGTGTGTGTGTGTGTGTGTGTGTGTGTGTGTGTGTGTGTGTGTGTGTGTGCTTGTGGTAGAGGGCGACATTATTAAGAAGCAGGAAACATTTAAGATAACCATCAATATTCTTATTCATTCAGGAAATTCATCCAAGATCAAGCAAGATCATACTATTTATGAGGGTACAATTAGAAAAAACTGAACAAGTATTGCTTTTTTAGGGTGTTTCCCCAGATAAAACTTCTTTTCTCTAAAGAATATCAAAGGATATAGCAGAATAACTTATATTTGCAAAGTTGGATCTGAATGAATCAGGTTCATTCTGGAAAAATGTCCTTCAGATAGATGAGACAAAAATATATTTTTGAACATAACACAGCGTTACATGTGGTAACAACAAACACAGAATTTCTGCACTAGGGTCTTATAGGAACAATTAAGCATGGGGGTGGAAGAAAATATAGTTCTGGATGTTTTGCAGCCACACAAAATAGGAATCTGACAGTCAAAAAGGTAACATGTGCATAGCTTTGTGTTTTCGAGTCAAATGTGAGGTCACATCTAGCAGCTAATTCTGATCCAAACTCTGTCATTAATAGAATTATCCCAAGACAAATCTGACAATTTATAACAGAATGGCTGAAAAAGAAAAGTATCACAGTGGTGCAAAGAAATGTGGGCCAATATTTCCTCCACAGCGATTTGAGAGTACAATAAAAAATAAAAAAAAGGAACTAATCGATGATCCTGGTGCTTTTTTTTAAAGCAGATCTTTTTTCAATTCCACTTATGGCGTTTCAATAAATAATGATAGTGTGAAATTGTGTTTTGTACTTTTGAGGATTCATTTTAATAATTTACAATACGATAAAAATCTGACAATTTTTCTGCATATAAAACCCTAGAAATAAAGGAGGATATAGATTCATTATTTAAACCAAAGTTTAAATACACATACAGTACAATAACTAGTTCACTTTTTTTATCCCTTCTGTATCTCAATCTGCTCAAGAACAAACAACATAAAGAAGAATAAAGAAGAAAAATTGTCAGCCTTAAATGTAATCATCTGGCAGAGCTTGATTCTTGTTAAAACAGAATATTCAACTTCAGAAGTTCAGACAAACCATTAGAAACCTAGTTTCCCTTACACATTTTAATCTTAGTTTTCTCTCACAAGGTGCTCCTGCACACTTAGCCACTCATCAGAAAAGTACACCGAGATCTCTCAAATGTTCAGTAGCAGACTGGGGAAAAATCCACAAAGCCTTCTGTATGTGTAGGAGGATCTGTGCAAGGTTGTTTTTTTGTTTTTTTAAGCACGCTCAAGACTCTTGGGATGACGCCAGTGAAGACAGATATGTCTTGCTGTGTGTAACTTATCATCAGCAGATCGGATAAAAGAACAAGATGTGGCTAAGATGGATAGAATGATGCGTCTACAGCTGCTTGCTGCTGAGATTTAGGAGGCTCTAAAGAGGTTATCGAAAATAGTTTTCTTTTTTCTACATCCTTTAAGGAGCCGAGTATTGGCTGCGTTTAAGCCAAAGAAAAAAAAAAGTTTTGAAGTCCAAAAAACATAGCATTTCTCTTTGGGATTGTGTTATTTTTTTTTTTCTTCTTTTTGTTCCTTTTAACTTCAGTTGAGGTTAAGCTGAACGATTTTTTTATTTTTTTTTCACAACAGAGCTGCTAAGAGCATACACATAGAAGTGTTTAATGCTCAGGTGAAAAGACTATTTCATCCATTTTGTGTCTAAATGAGAGTTTAAACTAGACTCAAGATTCATGCAAAATTGCAATTTTTTTTGGAATATTTGCAAGGAAATATCTGTCAAATTAATTAAAAAGATTTCAGTAATTCAATATAAGAAGTGAAACTTGGATTTTATATAGTATATATTCATTGACTTCGAGGCGATTCTGGTCCACCATCCGGCGTCTCAGGAGGGGGAAGCAGTGCAGCACCAACACTGTTTATAGTGGGGATGGTCTGCTGCTGACCTCGACTCGGGACTTTGTGGGTTGGTGGGTGGAATACTTCGAAGACCTCCTCAATCCCACCAACATGCCTTCCATTGAGGAAGCTGAGCCTGGGGACTCTCGGTCAGGCTCTCCAATCTCTGGGGACGAGGTTGCCGAGGTGGTTAAAAAGCTCCTCTGTGGCAGGTCCCCGGGTGTGGATGAGATTCGGCCGGAGTTCCTTAAGGCTCTGGATGTTGTAGGGTGGTGTTGGTTGACGCGACTCTGCAATATCGCATGGACATTGGGGCAGTTCCCCTGGATTGGCAGACTGGGGTGGTGGTCGCCCTGTTCAAAAAGGGGGACCGGAGGGTGTGCTCCAATTATAGAGGGGTCACATGGCATGGTCTATTCAGGGGTCCTGGAGAGGAGGGTCCGTCGGACAGTCGAACCTCGGATTCAGGAAGAGCAATGTGGTTTTCATCCTGGTCGTGGAACACTGGACCGGCTCTATACCCTCAGCAGGGTCCTGGAGGGTTTATGGGAGTTCGCCCAACCAGTCTACATGTGTTTTGTGGACTTGGAGAAGGTGTTCGACCGTGTCCCTCGGGGAGCGTTGTGGGGGGTTCTCCGGGAGTATGGGGTACCGGGCCCTTTGATACGGGCTGTCAGGTCCCTGTATGACCGGTGTCA
>CAEFZX010027048.1:0-47573 GCA_903066825.1 Alfaro cultratus
GGGGCAGTCACCCCCAAACTGGAACAGTGGCTACAACAGATCCCAGGAACAACATCAGACATCTCAGTCCAGAAATGTACAGTCCTAGGCACAGCCAAGGTACTGCGCAGAACCCTCAAGCTCCCAGGCCTCTGGAAGAGGACCCGAGCTCAGAGGAAGAAACCACCCGCGGTGGGTGAGAAGGGAATTTTTTTATATATATACAGTATATATAGATACAGGAGAGCTTTTCTCTAGAGTTAATGACTTTGCACACACCCTTTGTCCTAGTTTCATAAGTAATTAGGTAACTACTGAAAAATGTATCTAGTATTTAGAACTGGTAGCCATAAAAGTCATGATATATGATGCTCTATCAAGAGGGTGAAGTCCACAGAGGAAGTGACTGAGACAGTTATATTTGATTTAATCAGCCATTATGCATTAGTGCAAATGTGTTTGCGTGTATTTTTGAAGTGTAACTTTATTGTGATTAATGTGCTCTCTGTGTGCTCTGTGGTTAGGACATAATAAAGTGTTCTTGGTTGGTGCTCATGCCTGGTTCTATCAAGCAATTGTTAATAGTTGCCGGACAGCCTGGGGAGTCCTAGGGAATTGTGAAATAACTGATGAAAGAATATTTTGTCTTTTTATTTAATTATGATTCATCATCTGATTCCAAAATGTTGCACACTGAGTCCATTTTTTTTCCACTTTATGGACATATGAGACAAGTGATTATCATTTACATGCAAAATTGTAATACTGTATTAGGTTCTATGTTTGTATACTTGTTTTTTTCTAGATGTGTTTTAGGTCTATTCTTCAAATTAGGCTTATAGGTATGTTGTCATTACTAAATATGAAGTATGTGCATCACTTACGATGCAATCCTTACACCAATCACATAAGGCAGCCTTATTAAAAGAGTGTTACTCCACATTTTGTTACCAAGCACTGCTCTGACCCATTGAGGCACAAACCCCACTATGTATACTGAACCATTCCTGAACTCTCCTGAACAGGATGCACTATACTGTTCAGATTGGACTGAATACCAGCTTGATGAACAGTTTCACATGGTCAGTATTTGTTCTTAACAAGAGCTTTTTTCTAAACAAAGTACAGACAAGTTAAGATGAATTGATTCAGATGCATAATTCACCATTTAAATGTTCTTGAACTAAGGTCACAGCTTCAACTTGAAGTTGTATATCACCCGTATATAACACAAATTGTCTAGACAAGTACATGTAAAAGTATATATATATATATATATATATATATATATATATATATATATATAATCATACAGGTTCTGCTTTCCATTGTTTTCCAGTGGGAAAATGTGAAAGTAAGCACATCTCAGGGTTCCATATGCAGCTGGTTCAAATAAATTAGTTTATGATTATGTTTGCTAAAATCGGGCCATAATAAGCCTTACAACCCATTGCATTCATCATGTCACAGCTTCATTGATCATGAATATAAGTAAATAATTCAGAAGTTTGGTAGGATTAGTAACAATGGGGCAAGTACATGTAAAAGTCAAGTTAAGTCAGGAGTCAATTTCAACATGTTTTGAAGGTATAGTGTAGGTATGACTGGTGGTTGGTGAAGGTATTTGTTCAGTAAAATTAATGGAAGTGCATCTCAATATGTCATGAAATCACAGAAAAGTTGTTTTAATAATGCAATTAAATCTAAATGCTATTGAGTCAAGCTGAGATTATTTTGAGTGTTTATTTTTGTGAACTTTCAATAATGTGGCTCATGAAAACCCAAAATTTGGTTCCACAAAATATCTGAATATTGCAAACGACCAGTAAACAGAGCTTTTTATAATGAAGGAAGCATGATGAAGACTGTTGACTTCACCATGACCCAGCAGAAAGTCAAAAGCACTCTTAGCGAGAATGGAAAGCTACAGAAGGTCACTGCCAGAGAGCAGGCTGTTCACAGAAGGCGTAATCAAACATATTAATGAAAAGTACAGAGAGAGAAGAGAAAGACGCTCTAGCAATGTGAATGTGGGTGCTTAGTGGTCAAAAGTTCTCTTTTCAGATAAAAGCAAAGTTTTCATTTCGTTTAGAAATCAAGTTAAACAAACTCATCCACATCTATCTATCCACTACTCATTATTCTTATCAACGATTCCCCAGCCTGTTCTGGGGATCCCCTGTAAATATTAGGGCTGTTAGAACATGCTAGAAAATTAAAATAGAATAAAATTAGAAACATTTCTTCACATTGCTTCTTCCTCATTCTTGGACTTCTGTAGAGTGAATTGCGATAAAAAAATAAATAAAAAACATGTTTTCACTGTCACAAATCTTTTTGTGTATGCACTACGCTTAAGAAGTACTCCTAAAAGATCTATTTAATAATTTGTTTCCAGTAAACTATCTTCAAAAGCCAACATGTTGTTGTTAAAACATGCTTTTATTTGATTTAATTTAATAAGGAACATCTGAACCAGGGCTTTTTGAACAAAAGCACAGGAACGAAAGATGAGACAGCTGTATTTTGTAAAAAGGATGCTGCTTTAGACAAAAAAAACACACATCCCACAACTACTGTGATTAGCAAAGATATTTAATATAGACAATGAACTTTTTCATGCTAATGATAACATGAGAACTCCAGTACATTCAAACGCAATACACAATTTCATTCCAGGTTGCTGACAGTCTTCCCTTCACAACAGAAGACATCCAAGTCTCAGGGCACTACATTGAAAAAGTATACAGACTCGAATAAAAAATTTACAGGCCTCCCATCTTGCTCCAGCCAGCCTGCTGGGCAAAAAAGAACATCCCATCAAGGATACGGTACAGGCTGGGGTCTGTGTGAGTGGTAGGTTCAGAAAAACAAGAAAACCTGGAGGGAAGAAAGCAGGTGTCTTTGTCAAGGCCCTCTACACAACCCATTGAAATCCAAGAAAGTAAAACTGTCTTAAAATGAGTAGCTAGCTGATGGTTGTAGCTTAATGGAACTAGTTTGCATTGAAAAAAGTAAATATGTCATTTTTAAAAAGAAAATTCTAATAAAATGTAATAAGTAGCTTCTGCAATACAGAGGAGAAAAGAAATACAACCGTGGTTCTCAAAAGTGTACACAGCACTGCAAGGATGTTTTTGTGATAAAAAATTAAACCTGTCATTTGAAAGTTTGCCTCCCTGTAATGCGGCCCACACACAAAAAAATCTGTTTAACTTAAAACATGTTGTTTTGGAAAAATGTAAAAAAAAAAAAAAAGAAAAAAGAGAAGAAAAAGGTTTCAAACTAGTTTTGTAAAAATGCATAACTCAAAATTAACTTATTGTTATAGCACCGTTTGATTCTGTTTCTGTATTCATTTTCACTGGGTTCACAGAGGACATCAGGTGAAGTGAATCAGATAAATGTCATATAAAGTTCATGTGCCCTATTTGATTTTCTTAAAATGCCTCTTTTATGTCATTTAACTACAGTTTACAGCAAGGCTACAAAGAATCAGCACAAATATTTCATTGTGCAAATGTAACAATAAGGAGAATGGCATGATCTGAGACAACACAGAAACTACAGACACCAGAGGTCTCCCCATGGAGGCTGGCAACAACAGAAGAAACAGCAAAAACATCTGCAAAGAAAGACCTTCCTCTTTCAACTGCAGAGAAAAAGCTTGAGTTTTTTTTCCTGTTCTCTGGACAAAGGAATAAGACTTTAAAACAGGAGCTGGTTCTTCCCAAAAGTAAGCACCCAAATCTGGGACAAAAATCTTTAAATAAACTTTATGGGGAAATATATTATGGTCTGATGTAACTTTTCTTGAGAAAGAGTTGGGATCTTTGTTGAAGGGGATGGAGATTTTATTTTTCAGCATTACGGTATGCAAATCCAAATACTAATAACTAATAACATGAGAGGTAATCAAGTAAGTTTTTTAATCTGACAGAAACATATAAGGTCACCTGAAAAGCCCTGCAAGTATGAGATGACCTTGCAAAATATTATTTGAAAGGCAGAGTGGGCCAATAAGTCTAAATGTGACACGGTCTCCTACCAAAATGCCTAATTTCTGAAATTGATTTATTTTTTCAAAAAATATTATTTTCAGAGTTTGCACACTTATGAACACAGTTTTCGCAACTTTTTATCAATTCCAGAAATTTTGAGTTTTCTGTTTTTTCAGTGACTTTACAGAATAAATGGGGAAATACATAAATAAAAACAGTTTTAAACTGTGTCATATTTGTTTTTTATTAATCTTTATTGAGACATAGAATGCAGAACAATACAACTCCATTGTACTTGAAACAGAATTTTCACTTCCTGTACAAACAAGCACATTGAAGCTCAGCTATCCTTGTGGAAAAAATTTAAAACTCATCTTCACTGGTGACTGGAAAAAAAAAGACAAAACTTCTGTACTCAGGTGTTAGGCAGAGAATTACTTCAGACTATTATTTGGCATATGTTGTGGTACTGAATTATAATTGGATAATTCACGTCACATAAGTGTCAAAAGTTCTTTTAGCAATGACTCATATGCTGCCAGCAAGCACATTTATGTGGTTACTCTTCCTCATGCAAACATTTGCAGCTTGACTGCAGCCTGTCTTATGGAGTTCCAGGAAGAGGATACTTGTAAAGACACAAATAAATCCACATATGCGTAATGTAGTGCAGCAAAATCCTTTGCCAGTTCTGAAAAAAAATATCAATTTTTTTTTTCTCATGTCTCTTTTTCCAAAAAGCTGGTTTTTAAAATGACTCAGAAAATCTGTTGCAACCCGTTCTTTGGTTATTGTACTTTAGATGAAAGAAAGTACAGCAACAATAATAAGGTAGAGACAAATAGAGCAATTACCAATGCACTGCATTTTTCATAGTGTTTTATACCAGAAACTCAGCTTTTAAATACAGGATTCTAACGCAAAGTTTCACATGTGGACATGTTTTTAAAGGGAACATATTCCTTTAAAGACTGATATATAGAACTACCAACTGAGCAGCGGCTGTTGCAGCGCTGCGGGAGAACCAATGGGTAGAGAAGGAGTCCACCTTTTAGCATGTAAACATCTTGGGGAAAAAATACCAAAGTACTTTAGTAAAAAACATATTAGAAATATTATATAAGGTTACTCATGTGCTGGTACTAAACAGCAGATTTAGCAGCATGACTGGAAAAAGCCTTCATTTTGTTCTAAAGAGTCCCAGTTCTTCACTTTATCTTTGTATTTTGCTTTTTAGGTTTATTGAACTGATTAAACATCTCACAAATGTGTAACAGCATATAAGAGGCAATAGATGTAGAGAAGAGGAAAAGAAAGACAAAAACCGTTGGGCGTATCTGCATGAGAAAATGGTAATAGAATCCTACAATAGGGATGAGTGGAAGGGACGGTAACCAAATGAGGATTCTGTATTGATCCTGACACATAAAGGCCTTGCGGGACAAAAGACGGGGGGAGAAATATAACTTGCCACAAAAAAGAAGGAAATTAAAAAGCCTTTCTCTCATGCCTGTGAAAGGCGAGGTTTATAAGCCCTTGTCACACATTCCCAGTAGGCATAACCCCATTTTCATATACAACTAATTTAATCAAGGTGACTTCTCCTTCCTGCCTGTCTGAGTATAAAGGTGGGAGTTTGCTTCTCCCTTGTGCCCACAAGCCACAATACCATGTGCTAAGATTTCTGTCTGGGACTCATCCACACATATAAGGTAAGTGTGGCAAGATGAAATATGTTATGTTGACAGCCTCTCCATTATTCTCAACTTACAACTTATTGTTTTAATGAGTGCCAGAACACTTTAGTTCTGCAATGCAATATGAATATTATTTGGGGATGTGTTCTGAGAAAGAGGTTGAAGCCTAAAGTCGAATCCATTGAAATAACAATTGTCTTCCACTTATCAGAGATTAAACTGTGGGAGTAGCAGAATTAATATAAGGACATTCCTACCCCCAGCAACACTCCAGCTGATTGGAGGGATTGTGAGGCATTCTCAGGCAATGATGAAAATATAATCCCTTCAAGAGTTTTAGGTCTGCCAAAGGGTCTCATCCCAGTGGGACTTGCCCAGTAAACATCCAAAGGAAGGTGCATAGGAGCCAACTAGGTCACATGCCCCAGACCGCCTTGACTAATTCTCATTTGGAAGAGCAGCGGCTTTACACCAGAGCTCCTCCCAGATGAAGGAGCACCACATTGTGTCTCTAAACATGCTGCATTCTGCTGCATAGGCAATAATCCTGGAAAAGTAAGGATGTGATTTTTCAAACCGATACCTTCCTGTCCAAAACCACATCTGAAAATCTATCCATGAGTGCTATCAAGAGTGGAATGAGATGCAGCTGTGCCACAGTTAACTTAAAACACACTACTATTTTTATTTTTCATTTTTCATAATAATTTGTTTAGCTTGAAATTTTGAAATTTAGAGTACGGTTTTTATCTCCAGCACTTAGTGTCCACTAAACAGAAACAAATCCTGGTCAATCACAAGACAACATTCAGAAAAACAACAACTAAATAATCAGTTTTTGACCTTTTAATTTAACATGCAGGTTTTGGGATTGTGGGAGGAAGCTGAAACACCCAGAAGGACCTGCACATGCAAAATCCAAACAAGGTTCTGGCATAAACTTCTTACCCTGGACCTTCTTGCTAGGAGACAAAAGTACCAAGACCTTCCCCATAGGTTAACCCATACACTTGTTTTTCTTTTATTCATTATTCTGAATAAAATGTGTTGACCTCAGAGGCTTTTTTCCATGTTGATTAACAATGCCATGTTTAAAACATCCACCATTTCCGTCTCATCAGAATTTCCTGACGATGTTACAGATCCTGTTCACGTCTTCAAAGGTCTATTTTCAGACACAAATTAGCTCTGACACACTCAGCCATGTGACAGAGAAGAAAGGGAGTAAACATAAAATCAAAGCATACTGGAGTATTGGGGTTTGGGGGTTTCTACAACTGCTTTGGTAAACAGCTGCTTCTCTCACACAGAAGAGTCGGTAACAGGGGGGTGAGAAATGCTCGAGGAAAGAGATGCACACATCTGGCCTTTATCCCGACTTTTAATTCTGTGAAATACTGCAAGGGATTTGCAGGTTGACTAGCCAAAAACTAAGGCCCTTTTTACACAGTAAACATGCAAGTTTTTATTGATTTCTCCCCAGCTGCTCGAGAAAAGAGCAAAATCAAAATTGATTTCAGGATATTTCTGTGTGGGAGCCGAACACAAAACTGAGAAAATTATGATTCATGATGCTGACATTACTGCCTTGCTGACAAGGACAAAACCTGACTGATAATTAACTTTTCAATTAACTTCAGTTTTCATGTGGTCATAATGTCAATACAAAGACAGCAAGTGTGTGTATTATCCATTTGATCTGTCATGGATCTGTTTTTCCCATAGTAAAATCTGGTTTTGATGTTGCTAATGGTGTGTCCATAAGCTTTAAGGCTTTAACATACCATTTATTTGGTTTTGTTGTTTTAAGTTATTTTCGTTAAAGGACATCAACTTTGAGATTTTCTACAGGCTCTCAGATTTACAACCTTTTTCCCTGAATTTCCAACTTTTAGCATTAATCTAAAAACTGTATTTTTTCAGATGTTCCAGACTATGTGTAACTAGTTCCACTACATCTAAAATGTGGCAGAAATGCTGATTAAAGGATAGAATAAAAGAGTCAGGTTCATTCCCATAAAACGTCTTTTTTTTTTTTTGAACAGTGCAGAAAACAAATCAACTGCTGACATCTCTGCCTCTGACTTTAATTTGAGAGGAAAGGAATCAAGGATAGTTTGGCCGTTAAAAAAAATGATACTATGGTCATTAAACCACATTAAACCAGGTATTAAACATTAGGCTGTGTCGGTATGGGCCAACTACTACTGAAATATAAAATCAGCGTCTCCATAAAGCTTGTCAGCTGAGAGAACTAATACTAAAACCAATTATTTTAACTTTAATCAAGTTTCATACTGGGATGTGGGCCTGCAAAGTGCCTGACTTTTAAAGACTGGGATTTGTACTTTGATAGAAAAACAGATCAGGACACATGTAAGATCGGTCTACAAAAAAACATTTAGTTCACGCCAAAGTCATAGTTTCTCTTTGTTTTATTGCATAGTAAGCAATCGGGAGAAGATCAAAGTTCTGCTCTTAGATGATGGAAACTGGTTACACGCATTGCAGTGGGGAGCATCATACTAGAGTACTGTACTTTATTCAAAAGACATACTCCTGACTTCTTTCTGAAACCGTGCTAGACAGTTGCATCATGGCATTATCTTGTTTCAGTCTGACAAAAGACACAGCTGCATTGTAGTATTTCACAGAGTTGGAATTTATCACCTAAACATAGTGTATAGTGAGCTCACCAAGTCTTTCTGGAGTGTCATTCTCTGTTGAAAACCAGAATATTGAGCAGGAAACAAAAGGCCAGGATGATGGACTGACATAGATTAGCTTACACATGAAATCACACTCATGCAAGTCTTTAGTCTTTGTACTTCCTCTCAGGGGAAGACAAAGATGAGTCCAGGATTTCAACATTTCCAAGCTTCTTGTACTCTGATGCAGTTTCACCTCTGGGGACCTTATTAGTAGATGGGTCACTACACATTCCACCTCTAACAGAACAGACTCCTGTGTTCATGCCAGAGCTTGTCTTGATTAATTATCAAGAGAGAGCATATCCAGCTGCCACAGGCGAGAGAAGAAAGAAAACATAACTACCTCTAACACTACTACAAAGGTAGCCGGCTTGTACCGTTTCGAAAGTTGCTTCATGTAAAGTGACCACAACAAGCATTTTGGTCCATTTATATTAGTCTTTTTCATGTTAATGTTTTAAGTGAAATTCTCACATTATTGAAGAGCTCACAATATTACTTTTTTGTTTACTTTAGTTTTCGTTGTCTTGCACCTATAAGTACTAAATTATAGATCTTTATTTTGGTTGTTTTTCTCTGAGTGGATGTTTAGCTCACATTCTTGTCGTCTCACTGCTCTTTTACTGAAGGTGTCTGTTTCTTATTCACCCAGATCTTAATTCAAAACGTGAATGCCAGAAGCTCTCCATTTGCAGTTTGGAAACGCGTACCTGGCCTTGTAGGAGGAGATGGATAACCTTCCTCCTTGTGCACACCAGGTGCTCGATGCCCTCTATTCAACAGCAACTATCCCCAATTGGAGCTGCTATTCCATCACGAAATACCCCTTGCCACAGGCTGCACTGTCAGCCTGTTACTGTTCTTCCCACTGAATTTATTTCTGAATTAAACGTTCTGCTCAGCCTCTTTCTGATAGCAAGTGAATCCATCTCCAGAGACATCGCTTTTAGATCAGCTGATTTTTGGCATGATACACTTTAGAAGGAATTTTTGACAAATGTCTAAGTTTCTGTAGCTACATACAGTTGACCCAAGATGATTGCTACCCCTTGACATGTCAAAAACTATTGACACCCTTTTAACCAATTAAAAAATAATTGTTGGTGTTTCTACAACCAAGCTGTCTTTGATCATTTCAGACCAGTTTTAAGTGGATATTTTAAAGACTTCACTTTGCTGATGTTTTGCATCTCATAGAGGCTGAGGGGGCTTTATATCACCCTACTATTGGGAGTGTTCTGGACACAGGCTGGGCAACCCAAATGGTAATAGTGTCACATTTGTCAAATATTTACCTATGCCAGTTTTTGCCAGAAGTGGTTTCTTTTTTTATTTTGCCAAAAGCATATTTCGGAAAGAAAGAGGTGGTGATTTTTTGGCCAAAATCACTTTTGGCTGAAATTCCTTTCAGTAGCAATAAGCTATAAAAATCTAAATTAACAGAAATGTATGAGGTCCACTGTTTACACCGCAGTCTAAAAAAGCAGTTATGGTTTATATTTCCTGACAAATCAAGGATAAATTATTCTAACCTACTAAAGAGTATGAAATTTAGGTTTATTACATAAAAATGTTGTTCACAAAAGTATTCGAAGTGTTTATTTTGGCATCCATCATTGCAGTCCAGGATGCACTGTTAATCCTTGAGATGTATCAAGCGGCCATATGCAGTTTACCTGGGCAAAACTGAATTGATTAGACAAAGATTAGAGCACATACTGTGATCACATGGTGTTGCAATTCACAGTGAACGTCAAGACAGAAAACATAGACCTCAAACACCGTGAAATGAAACAAGTCTGCAACTCTAGGGACTCCTGCTAGATTTGGCTGTCTTGTTAAATTGAGCGGCCAGATGGAATGACGGCCATCTCGCCAGAACTTCATCAAGCAAGCCGTTACAAAGTGCTGGTTATATTGAAGTCATTCTTGAGAAAAAGGCAATCGACAGCTCACTTGGCGGTTGACAGATGGGCATTTAAACAACTGTGAAAAAAGGGTTTCTGGTCTGATGAGGCAAAAATTAAACTACTTTGGAAGAAATGCAGGCTTCCATGTCTGAATGAGGCACCAAGCAATGCATTCCTTAAACACAGTAAAACCTCCAACTCCACACTGAATATATATATGGGGGGTAATGAATATGCAGAAAACTGATTAAACGATACTTTAAATACTTGATCATTTAATTGTTTTTGGTAAACATAGACATGACTTTTTTTTCAGACAGGATTATTCTGCTACTTCAAATTTGCCCTCAACCAAATCAGGAGATGCTGCTGCTTCCTTTAACTGGAACCCACGTGAAGAGGCAGCTGGAGAGGCTGAACCGGAAGACTGCAGGTCCAGATGGTGTCAGGCTCTGAGCCCTAAAGGACTGTGCAGAGCAGCTCTGGCTCTGTGGGATTCTACAACACCTCTTCAACCTTAGCCTAACCCAAGAGAAAGTTCCAGTGTGTGAAAGACATTCTGTCTGGTTCCAGTGCCAAAGCGAATTCACTGTTTCTGGGATTAAGGGATTATTAAAGACAAAGGACACTGAGCATAGGAAACTGTGCTGAATATATTTCGCAAGAACTAAAGTCAAATGAACAGGTTAGTGAACACCAGCAGACAATGATCAAACTGGAATCCAGAGGCATTCAGTGGAAAGCTAAATGTACCTATTCATTAGCTTGCAGAGGCTCACTTAACAGGAGTTTGTTCTGATAATTGTTTTCTGCATGACCCCATCAGGCTCTTCTATTGTTGTTCAGATATTAACAACAATAGAATAGAGCATTTTCTTTCAGTCCCTCTAGTTTTGCAGATATTTTCACACAGCATCTTACACAGGCAAAACATTTAACTTGGACTTCAAGAAGACTCTTTGCCATTTTACTGTTTCTAAAGTTCTAAACCCTTCCAATGTGATTCTGGTCTCTATATGTAATTTCTGATCCACTGAAAAAATCATTGAAGCCCCAGTTTGAAATCTTTTGCTACCTCTTACAATTTTGCCCTGGATTTAAAGCTATGTCTCTTTTCAATTTTGTTAACTCAAACTACCTTCCTTGACTTGTGAAATAAATGTCATCCCACAGCACAATGCTGCCACCAACATGTTTCATGACAAAAAAATGAAGTTTGTAGTTGTACATTTGCATAACAAATAGTTTTGTAAACTCTTGCATTAGGCACAGAAAAACAACAACATGTTTTTCTTCTCAGATTGTTATAATTATGCTTGTGCTTGAATACTTGAAAACAGCTAAGCCAATTTTGTTTGCTTTACAGAAGTGCACTTGCTGACTAGCAAATCGGCCAGTCAACACACCTCTAGTGACTGCTAATCTAATTGATTGGTAATCCTTGGCTGCTACTTACCCTCTTAAATCATATGGTTCCATTGAAGGTATGTTTAGTTCTCCTGCATTTTAGAGAGAGGTGATGATATTCCGCATTTAGATAAAGGCCTTTGTGTATCTGAATAATTATTAATCTAAGTTGATGACCTACAAAATTTGTCATGCAAAACTTTGAGTTTAAAAACAGTGACTTACTCTTTTTGCCTTTTATAATGAGTATGAAACACATCCTGTGAATATTACTTTCTGAGATTGCTTCCATTTGCACTCTTCCGCATGCTTAGACCCTGACCTGAGCCATTACATTTGCCTCTGGAGGACTGTACACCAAGATGGAGGTCAGCTGATTCTAAAATAGGTCTGAATTAAATTGGCCGCTCTAATACAAGGCATGACACAGAACCGGCTTCATCTGTTAAATTGGTGTAAGGGTCCTTCCTGGAAAGCTTTCGCAGGTAACAGACTGATAAATGGTAAACATATTAAAATGCATATACAGGCATAGTAAAAGGGCCCATAGTTTGAAAGAGAGATCATTCATTTACTCACTTGAAGTTTTGAAAGCAATGGGTAGGATTGAAACATAAGTATTCACTTATTTAAATTGAAGCACAGACAGTGTTGCGTTGTCTTAGTGCATAGTCGTTTTTATCCAACACTGCTAGAGCAGAAAACCATTTGTAGGTTTCTCAAGTATCTATCTTACTTCTAATCCTTGTATGATTTTCTATCTGCCCGTCATACGTTTAAACATTGCTTTTGCTTTCCCACGCTGTCAAATAGCAAATTACATTCTATACACACCATCCTGTCTGACCAATGATCTTTTGACTCACATTCTTCAGACCAAGTAGTCTGAAGAAACAGTGGGATTTCTAACCCGTTGTTTCCAAATCACTATTATTACCTCCTGCCAGTCATATGTAGTAATATAAAAGCAAATCTAGAATCGTCGCCAGCTATCAATCATTTGATTAGATATGTCTCATTTGCAGTATATATTTTTTTGTCTGTAATATCCCTAGCTCTCACTGTTTTGGTGTTGCTTTATTTTTCTTTTTTTTCTAGTTTCATTGTAACACATTACAAAACTGGAATAAAGAACACCTCCTGGAAAATGAAATTTGTAGTTTTCTTCAGTACAAGGTCTTGAGACAAAACATGCATTTTAGACAAACAAATACTATGTTTCCAAGTTACTGTAGTCTATTCTTAACGGAAAAGTAGAATTGCAGTTTCTTGTTTTCAACTGCGTAGCACTCCAGAGTTATTTTAACAGGGCCATTTGGGTTCATTGAAAAAGAACAACACAAACTTCAAAGTTCTTAACAGAACTTAATTTGAGTCTCACTTTGTTACCAAGTAAGAATACTGTGGACCTAACCTCCTCCCTGTGAAGTGTGCCTCAATGTAATTAGTTCAGCTCTAATTTGCTTCTTAAAATCTTCTTCTAACATCCTCATATGCTGTTAAAACATGTATTTGTCTATCAATTTATCCACACATTTACACATTTTACTAGTATGTGATGAACCAGTCAATTAAAAATAAAAGAGTTTGTTATTCTGAAGTGGCAGAAACAAGCCACAAAAACTGTTTCGTATATTACTGGCAAAATGTTTATGTGCAGAACCAAATGTCTGAAGTGAATTTAAAAAGTGATAAGACAAAACAGAAATGACTCACAAACTTCTCTTATTTGAGAGCAATAAAAAGGTGGTTTTATGCATTCTCTGGACACATAATGACATTATACATCAGAATCAAGTAACTTTCTAACCCATAGTGGTTATAAAAAATATATAAATCAAATGTAACTTAAATGAAATTTGACTGTGTGATTTAACCCTATTAAAAATGCCCTCTGTCTCTGAGAACTACAGGAGAAAGCATTCTGATATGTTCACTTACATTTTGGAAAATATCCAGGGATTTTTTTTATATTTTTTTTTCTGATAAATTGAAAAGTATTTTTCTGAAAAACATCTGGCTTTGTCAAGACCTGTGTTTTTCTGTGTTTACTTTGGAGTTTTCTGTGTCTCTGTGCTCTCCGTGTTGTCCTGTCTCCCCTTGATTACCCCCAGGTGTGTCTCGTTCCCTGATTACCTCTTGTGTATTTCATGTCACCTGTGTCTCTTCGTCTCTGTCGGGTCTTTGTCAGTCATCTGATGTTACCGGTCTGTTGCATGTCCATTCGTTTACCCTGCGCTACCTGTGCTGAGCCTTGTTTCCGTTCTGCAGTGCTGCCACGGTTTTGGACTGTTTTTCCTGGTTTTTTTGTTATTAAATCATTCGTTTTCATCTTACCTGGTACTCCTGGCGTCCTCCCTCACCAACCACAACCGTACTTTATGACAGGCTTAGTTTAAATATAAATTATTGCCTTTAATCGTTGAAAATTGTAAAGTCTTTTCTCACAAATCTTCTATATCAGAGAATATCATTATTTTTTCCTTTTAAATATGTAAAATTAATGTAAAATTAAAATTACTTTAGCAGAACTATAGTGCTCTTTGGCCACATATTTTTTCTTTTATCTACAATGGCCCTAGTACTCCATCATTTAATGCTGACTGAAATAAAAATAAATAAAATCTAATATTTTTATTTCCTCGATTGAGATGTGCGCTGAATTCCCACTGAATCATCTGACCCTAGTATAAGTACATGCAAATACATCTTTTCACTGCATGCTCTAGTTGCTCTCAAAGGAAACTCTCACTGTGCACAGAGAGCTTCATTGCCATAGACCTCTGACCAATAAACCATCTTTTCCCTCAAAATCACATATTACAGATACATTTACAAAAAAATATTTTCACCACAGCAGAGTATTTAAAAAAATAAAATGGGCATGTTTACTTAAAGCTACCAATACATTTCTTCAAAGATATCATCTTTAAAATCCCAGTTTGATCCTTTCCATTTTACAGATGAATAAATCTTAGATTTGAATATTTAATACACTGTCAGGACTCTAGCGCTTTATCATCCATTAAGGAAATTTAGGTCTACTAAATGATGAATGAGTAGGCTATGGATGGAGTAAAATGTAACTGCTAACTTACAGAGTTTTGTTCTTTGTTCAGACTCAGGCTTTTTCACTCCTGCTGTACTTTTAAAAGATAAATGTTCCCTACCATACATTTGCACCTGCGCTTGATAAAACAGAAAGCTTCTTTTGTTCTAATTTGCTCTGTATAAAACAAACAAAAACAAAAACAAAAAAAAAACAGCAATCTACCATGCAGCTTTAATTGGATAATTCAGCTGATTTGGAAATGAAAGGAGACCATGAGAATGAGTGTTTTGTAAAGAAAAGAGTAGAAATGAGAGTTTTTGTTTTGGTGCAAAATTTTATGGTCAAAAATAAAAACTGGATCAAAAAATGCTTTCTCACCAAGTTACCAGGTTTTGTTTGCATAAGAGTTGATAACTGAAAATATGGCTTTAACCACAAATTTGTAAGTTTGAAACAATTTTATCCATTCATGTTCTTTATGTCTTACAGACTTCTTCATTCCTGTACCAACAAAGTACATCATGTTATCTAGGACATTATCTTAATGAGAATCAACCTATTGGAATAAATAACTAATGGTTTATTCTTTAAACGCTCACAAAATTTCACATATAGTGGACGACCACCTATTTGCCCTTCAGTGCTTCCATATTCACATTTTTACAAACTTTTTTGATGGAATGTAAGTTTGAACTTTTTTTGGAAATGTGAAAATTGTTTTGTAGAGCATGTCAAAAATAACTAAAAGAAAATGCAGCTGGGAATTGAAAATATGTAGATACAATGCAACTTGACATGCTATTGACTTGTGTTTGCAAAGCAGCCAATAGTGGAGAGCTTTACATGTCCCTTGGCAGTGATTAGCTGGCAGTGATTAGCCTAGATAAGGAGAACCATGGATGTTACCTTCGGCAGTAGTGCCAAGATGGCTTCCATGTGCTTATTAACATTAAGGTATATTTTGTTTCAGAAAAATTAACATGAGCAGTATATAATATTTTTAGGGTCACAAGCATTAGTAGATTTCAGTTATTCACAGTCGCTTACATTCCTTTAGCTTTTAATTAATTTTTGATGTTGAACACTAAACTTAGGGTTGCTTTGCTACCTACAACTCTAAATACTGTCATTAAGAAATTCATATTTAAAATGGAAGCTTAGAAAGTCAAACTTCTGAATTCATATCTAAGACATTGTTGGAACAGAGTTCTTTACATTATCTCTGCTTTTAAGGATGAAAACAACTCATTATTTTGCTTTAACTACAGCCTTACATCACAGATAACGTGTCATTCATCGTTTTATTTTGAAAAAGCTACTACCAATTATATTAGCGAATTGAGACCCATGGTGTTACGGCATTTTTTTATCCCGAGAGTTGCTCCTGTAGTGAGGTGAGCAGGCCAAGAGTGAGTCATCAGAGATTCAACTGCTTTAATTCATAACACAAAAGTTCAGAGGGGTCCTGCAGTCGGCACGTTCCAAGCGTGGTAAAGGGAGGTCTTTGGAGAGATTCTCCATGCAAGGCTTAGCATGTCTGATCTCAGCAGGTGGGTCTTGTACAAACACATGTCTGTCTGCAAGGGACACAGGGGGGAAGCCATGAAAAAGAGCAAATGCAAACCTTTCTTATGCAAAAAATAGAGGCAATGATGATGAAGAGAGACTCCTACAGAGCCAAATATCCAGCGATAATCCTCAGAAGTCACAGACCACCCAGTTCGTCAGATTACCACCCGTGCCCTCCTCTAGGCTGCGATGGGGCACTGAGACGCTCTGGTAAAAGGCAACATAATCAATCAAAGCAGGCAGGCTGACATTCACCATAGCAGAACATTTCATAGGGGGAAATCACAGGCATGGCAGTTTTTCTCTTTATTTGTCTTCTGTGGACCAAGAAGCATAGCAAGGACAGCATTTAGTTTCTGTCGGTAATCAGGCACTTGCCATCGTATTTTGTGTACTTTCATCAGTTAATTTTGATTTATGTTTTGTGAGTAATGAATACACTACAGAATTTCCTAATTCATTTAGGGCAATTAAAAAACAGAATTAGTTCTAATACTGTCTTACAAATAGACACTGTTGTCATGTTAACTCTCCCTCAGTTGCTAAGTATATTTACTTTAAGCCTGCTTATGGATTCTGAGTTCCTACCTCATTAATTTTCCATACAGTTAGTTTGTAGATGCCACTGTTGCCTCTTCTTGTGTTTGACATTGCACATTGTGCATTGCCAGGTTAACTTCTTTTCTAAATGTTCCACACAAACAACGAATTTGAATGATTCAGTTCATTCTATATTTATTTTTTTTGTCTTTCATCTCAACTTTGTTCAATAAAACTTCCCTGTTAATTTTATAACTTCCTCATGATTTTGTTCTCTCAGGCAGGCTCGTGATTTCTTTTCACCCAACCTGTCTTTTCTGTCTACAGACAGCTAAATTTCTGTCATTAGTAACTGCAATTACCATATGGAACAGAACAGCAAGTACTGTAAGAGGAAGAAAGACTGTCCCACAAAACAAAACGAAAAATGTTTGAAAGCTTCATATTTTGCTAAATTTTGTATAAACATATTTGGAATTTGTCATCATTCAATGTTACATTCATCCTTTTTCAAACACACTTATTTTAAATAATAATTTCTCTGATGTCTCTATAGATTAGTTCTGTAGAGAAACTTCCACTCATCCTAACTAGTCCACCGCTACAAGAGGTTTGGTATTTCAGGTTATATTCTGCATGTTTCGATGTCTGTGCTCTATTTAGCTATGACCTGAAATCTTCTTAACCATCTTTCTCAGGTTTAAGAAGAAAGGCTCGAATGCTCACAATTCTGGCACTACCCAGCCCTTGACTTTGCACAACTTTTCCACTTCCTTTCTGTAAGCTTGGGTATTTCTCAAGCTTTTCTGTTCCTTCTCCTTAGTGTTGCTGCTGTAACTTACAATTTCTATGTCAATCACTTCCACTGTTATCGACCATCTCACAATGTAATGCTGGTTAGCCATGAACTGTTGAATTGGAAAATCCCTCAGGATGTTAGCTCTATGAATGTCACTGTGTTTCATTTACACTTTGGTTACTAGCAACTTACACAGCTGTTATGTCCTGGACTGACTTCAGGGCATCATTGAATAACCAGCATCTTTCGGGGCTGACCAGCAGCTTTTCTCTCTTATATTTAGTATCTGTTCCCTTGCTGTCATATTTGCTTTTCCTCCTTGTCCATTTATTAACACCATTTCTGACAAACTAGTCTGCACTGTTTGCTATGTCATTCTGGGATATGATTGATATTTAATATTCTTCAGCAGAGATTGCCACTAAAATTTTTGACTTGGACTTGAGTTGCACTTAAGTCACAAAAATAAAATGTTATATTAAACTTAGACTTCTGCTATAATGAGCGACTGTTTGCATAGGATTTGAGCTCTGCTATTTAAGTTTCCAAAACAGTCTTTATCAACTGTAATCAAGATGAAAAATAGCCTGGTAGGTATAAATCATCCAAGTAAATGATTAATGTTGCTTCAATGTGTACAAACGACTAGTTGTCATGGTAACATCATTCACTCTATTGTGGGTTCTCTGCAATATTTCCCAAAAGTTCTTGTCATTAAATGGAGTTGGTATTAGTAAACGCTGCCATTGAATCAACTGATGCTTTACGTGAATCACTTCAGCTCTGACAGACATCGACATGTTCCCCTTTAAAAGGGAGCAAAGTAAAGTAAAGTAATAGTAATCTCAAGGTATCAGAATATTTATGGAGTATGATTTATGTCTGCTTCATAACTGGCTCATAGCATTGATCCATTAATGCAGATCCCATTTTTTCTTGGAGCACCATTACATTTACTAAAAAAATATCTAAAACTGATTTCTGTTTTTAAAAGACTTCATCTTATTTCAAAAGAGATAAGTTCCAGAATTTTGAATCTGACTCTATAAAATCACAATCCCCTTTTTAATACAACTAAAACAAGGAGATAAAAAGAACCATATAAAATATAAGCCTATATAAAGTATATAAGTAGGATAAATCTGTATAAAATAAAAATTGCTTTAACATTGAGATTTGATCAGAAAGCCTTTCCTGTAGATCATGTTTGACAAATGATTAAAAAAAATACAAACTAAGTACATAGAACATGGTTTAGCCTACATCTTACTGGATTGCCTGAGGTATGTGCACATGTGCATGCTGTAAAACAGCTGCTTTCCTCCTAGTCCTGCTGCTAATTAGTATATTTGGAAATACATCAAATGCAAACATATTTCATTTTAAATGAACATCTTTTCTGATAAACATTAGTGAACTTGAGAAATGAAAATTGCAAAACAGTGACCAAAACCTGACACAACTGAGAGGATGGGCAGTGAAACCAAAACCTCTATTTCACCCTCTTTGTGTGCTTGAAATTGCTACACTCAAACAAACTGAAAAAAAAGGCAAAGGCAAGCAAGCTAGAGAGAGAGAATCACAGAAAATATTAAAGCTTCTGGAAGTATTACATCCTCCTGAATAAATTCTTAGACCAGCATTGATTGTGTGAATAGCAGTTTCCTGTGAATTTATATCCTCCATTGTTCATTACAGTCTCTTTACTAGCTCCAAAATGACCCCTCCAGTTCCACTTTCTGCAACATAACATTACAGATATCTCAGATCACAAGAGGATAATCCACAATTCAACTTTTTCTCTTGCTGCCTTTCTTTAAGAGAAGGATTTATATCTATGTCGGGTTTACGGCTATTTGGGACATGAGGCAGTAACGACTCGCAGCTTACTCACATGCTCGGTTTCTCACATCTTAAATCAACTTATGTATAGGAAGCTTTGCATGATGCAGGTTAGAAATGAGAATGAAAGCAGCTTGTTTATTTATGTGCTTGTTTGTAAACCTGGGGCTTTTCTCACTCTTTCATTGGCTCAACTGACAGCTGTTCGGCCCAGCAGGGCCCCGAGGCAGAACACGAGGCTCCATCTGATGTCAGTTTGTCTGGTGTCAGCAGGGCAAGGCGCTTTGTTTTTCCATCAGCGGCCTCACCTCTGAGGCGAGGGAGCATCTTTAGTGGGGCAGAAATTCAGTACCAGTGAGAGACATAATAGATGGTGAGAGCTTTAACAAGTCCAGCAAGACACTCAAATAATTCTTTCTCCTTACCTGGCAGACAAGAAAAAAATAAAATAAAATAAAATAAAATTCTATTTCCAGTCCCAAGACTGCCATCGACTGCTAAAATTAATGAATCCCCTTCACTGAGACTGTCGGTGTACTTGTCACTGACACTGTCCAGGCAGTAGGTATTACTGCCATGTGAAACAATTCTGGTACAAACCCCATCATTCAGTTGTAGCTCAGCCTTTCCTCACAGAGAAAAAATAAAAATTGCTGCTCCAAAATATATGGTGCAGTGTTATAATAATAGACTTTAGGTTTCCTGTTGGAGACATTTTCTGAATGCTTCCTGTCAGATTTTACCTGTGCCAGCTCATTCTTTTTTAGTGGCCAATGTAAGCCCCTCCTTCTGGACTCCACCCATACATATACAGTAAAACCAGCAACACACACCTTGACCAAAACCCATTTCATAATCTGCTGATATCTCTTAGGTGCATCTTATTATATATTATATTCCATTTTTGCCAACATTTCCCAGAGACTTTAGTTCATATTGACATGTTAGTATCACACATTTGAGACAGATTTGTTGGACGTGGATCTCCCAGTAATTTACATCCCAAAGATGCTCTATCAGATTGAGATTAGGAGACTGCAGAAGCCTTTTGATTACAGAAAACTCACTCAAGTTGTCCTGCAAGAGGAAGATTGGTCCAGTTGAATGGACGGGATTGATTTTGTCAGCAACAATACTCAGGTAGGCTGTGGGTTAATAGTTTTAAGGGGCCTAAAGTGTACAAAAAATATGCCTGACATATTACAAAACCAACACCAGCCTGAACCATGGCTGCAAGCTGGACTGAGTCCATTTTTTATGCAGGATTTTGTGCCCCACCATCTGAATGCTTTTGCTCAGATGGACTCATCAGATCGGGAAAGGTTTTTCCATTCTACCTGTTGTCCACTTTTGGTGAGTCACAGTGAATGGTATCAGTCTCCTTTTTTCCAGCTGACAGAAGTGGCACCTGGTGTGGTCTTCTACTGCTGTAGACCATCTGCATGAGCGTTTAACATCTGCTCACAGGGAAATTTGCACAAAGCTTTGTCATAACACAGGTTATTTCAGCATATGTCTTTCTAGCAGAATGAATCAGTTTGCAAATTCCAGTTAGGTGTGCATGTCGGTAGGTGTTCCACCAAGTAGTCGATTTCAGTATTCTGCAATTACCTTTTACATTTCTAGCCACAATAACGTTAATCCAAAGAAGTGCATTTATTTTTCCAATAATATGACATATAAGGAACTTGGTGGAGAATGTTAGGTACTTTAAAAATGGGTAAATATATATATATATTTTAAATGGATACTTTAAACCCTGGCAAAGGGAACTGAAATAATGTCATATACAATTAATCTGGACACAACACTGCAGGGCACAAACTTGAGAATAAAATGTATTTGTTGAGGAACTGAAAGACAAAATTTAAAAAAAAAACTTTGTCAAACATCTAAACAAAGTGCTTTCGGTATTTGCCTAATTACTTTTTTTTTTTTTTTTTACATAGCTTAGTTTTATTGTCATGAATGAATGAGGCACAAGCTCTTAAGCAAACAACTAATAATAAAAAAAATAACAATAAATAAAATTCAAGACTCATGCTGTTCTGTGTAGAATCACCACTTCTTGGAACGAGATATTCTCTTCTAATGTTCACAAAGAATAATAGACATATTTCCCCAGAAGACATGTTTTTTTTTTAGAATTCATTCTGCTGCAGCAGAATAACTGGTTAGCACATTGTAAATTAAAGTGGTTGCTTCATTTCAACACCAAGGCCAGCTTCCTAAAAACTTAAAAATAGGACCTGTACAAAGAGTATTGAAAAAAGATTCCTATTTACAGTGGTCTAATAAGAACTTTCACTTATGCCACTAAAGGCATAAAAGTGTATCTGACTTATATTTTCTTGATGTATGAAGACGGATGCGTTACTTAAAGAGGCATTAAGTAATGCTTCTGCAACAATAGCTTTTATAATGCGTTTTCTAGCTAAGTTAGACTGCCAAATAGTTTTTGGCCACATAGAATAAAATTCAGGTAAGTGCTGCACAAATGTTGAAGCAATGAATCAATAATAAAATCAATACTTAATCTGTCCTCTCATTTCTTACCCAGTAACACTCTTCATCCTAAAATACACAGAATGCATGCAACAGGGCCGTATAACAAATGGTATGCATGCACAATAAACATGACAGGACTAAACAATTCACAAAAACACACCAATTTATTTTAACACTTGGAACAATAGACAGTGTGAAAAAAGGCTAAACCATAAATTAGTAGGTTTTAAGATTCTACACAGAACTAAGGTAAAACTACATGAAATGTTCAAATTTAAACCCACACTTATTTATTGAATTTCAACTTTTGTGTGAGCTCAAACATTTTAAACTGTCATCAATAGTCCTTACAAAATTTGGTAATTAAATCTATTCTGAATGATAATGACTAAATTACTTCAGTGGCTGTTTTTTCTTTGGATTGTGATTTAATTCAGAATTTAATATGGTTTTTAATTTGTCTTTTTTTTTTTATTGGGTCTGTAGAGCGTTCAATACATTCTTCTACTTTGTCTCTAATTTCTCTCTGTACTTTCGCCTTCTGTATATTTTCTTTGATTTCCTAATGTCCCCAAAGCAAAACCTTAGCATTGTCAGAAAGTACTTTTTTTTTTTTTATGTAAAAAAAAAAAAAAGTGACTTAGATGATTCAGGCTTATTTTTGTAGAAAGTAAAGGAGATAATAACTTACTTCCATGCATAATATGATAAAAAAAATATATATAAGCACTTAGGAAAAATAGTATGTTTTAACATTGTTTTCACTTACAGAAGTTATGAAGCATTATTTGGATTATAAAACTGACGATTCCACTTTTGCTTACATAAATTGAACTGTGATTACATATAGAGTGATTCCTTACTTGTTATATCTGACATTCTAATGTGCAGGGGCACACATTGGTTTTTAGTGAGTACCAAAAGACGGTATTTGGTGTTTGTAGACAGCATTCCTTCCACAGATGTAGTTGTCATATCAACAAAGAGTGGGCCAATATTGCATCAAACACAAATGGTGAAGAATTGGATGTCACTTTAGTTAATAAATTTGCAAAGCCAGATAAACAAGTTGATCTATTTGGACCCTTAAAGCCTTTTTTTGTCCCCCCCTTCCTAATTCAGCTTTGAACAAGAATTTTGTTGAACAATGCTTTTCATTGCTTTTCTTTGCTTTCATCATTGCAAACCAGTGTCATGCTGCTTTTTCTATAGGGCAAGAGGCCATGATATCACCTTGGAGAAATTGAAAAGGAAATAAACAAGAAAAGGGAAAGGTAGTTTTGTACAACATGGTCAGTTGATGGTTCAGTTCAGTACATAAAATTGCTTCTCTGTTACTCTTAAAGTCTTTTTTTTTGTTGATTTAAATTTTGGTCTGTTAGAACTGAAAATTCATTCCAATGTTACCTTGGGCAAAATGTGACATTTCAAGGTTTGAATATTATTTTTTTTCACTGACAATCATTGAATTTTTTGCTGTTAAAATGAATCTACATTTCTTTCAACGCACCAGAACTGTAACTCAAGAAGGGAATAAGAATGTGCTTCACTTTTCATTATTATGAAACAGCAGCAAGGACATAAAACATATTTATCTGAACAAAAAGATACATTTATATTCTTACAAAGAATACAGGTAGAAAAGAAAGAAAAATGCTGATAAATCCATCCAGGTCTTTCAAGAAGCAAAGTTTGAAACTAATTGATGTTGCACACTGCTTTCTGTTATTTTAATACATTTCCTAACAGCTGAAAAAAATATACAAATATCTCAATATTTTAATTTAAGGAGACATTTACAATAGTGGTTCAAGAATTAACTTGTACTTATTTTCCGATCATGTAGACAATGAAAACTTCTTTTGAAACAGAAATGCTAAATTATCTCCTAAACAACCCTGTGTGTTGTTGTGCTGATTGAGCCCAACAACACAGACAAGCTGAAGACTGATATCAAAGCAAGTTTGACTTGCTAAACACATAGGAGAGTCATGAATCAATAACCCATCATTAATACACAGAGTTATTCAAACAATGGAGATCATTTTCAGCAGTTTTTTTTTTTTTTTTCCCTGATATTTTGCAGGGGTGCCCAAAGTCGGTCCTCAAGGGCCTGCATCCTGCATGTTTTAGTTCTCTCCCTCGTTTAACACACCTGAATCAAATGATGGCTTGTTAGAAGGCCTAACAAGAACACCGACATGCTGAAAAGGTTGTTGGTACTACCAGGGAGAGAACTAAAACATGCAGGATGCCGGCCCTCGAGGACCGACTTTGGGCACCCCTGTATTAGTGGATCTTATGTGCAATTCAAACTATTTGATAAGCTGAAAAGGTTTTCCTTAGCTTTAAGCAATAATTATTAAACTTAAGAAAAAACTTGAAATATATCTGTTCAAATAATCTGTATGAGTTTCACTGTTTTACTGGAATTACTGAAATAATAAACTTTTTATTGGCATTGTACATTTTGGGGAAGCACCTGTGTCCTTCTGGTTGCCCTTATTAAATGTATTTTGTATTTTAATCAGGCATAACTGTTGGAATCTGTCTAATAGGCACCACTGGAAGGATGCTCTCTCCTTAGTGTCACAAGCACAGCCATTAATGTCCATCCATGACTCAGCTTAGCCCTTAGGTCTGATGGCTCCTCTGCGGTCATTTATCAGTCAGCAAGTGTTAGGAGGAAATTACAAGGACATCTCTGGGAGGGAATAACTCTGAGAAGCAGTGACTAATCCTCATTTTTCTGCTCTCTTCCAAACTTTGTAAACAAAAAAAAATGAGGAGCCCAATGAAATAACTCACTAAAATGTTTTTATTCATATCACTGATCTATATTTCTCACTTATAACAGAATATGTTATGTAAATTTATTATACATAGCATGAAATATTTCAAGCACTCATTTCTTGTCATTTCTGATGATAATTTCTTACAGATAACCCCCCAAAAGTTAGTGTCTCTGAAGATTAGAAAATTACATTGGATCAATAAAAACAGAATACAAAATAAAAATTTTATAAGTATCAGGCTTCTGAAAAATATACACATTTTTATGCTGTCAGTACCTGATCTGGCCTCCTTTTGCATGACTTAAAGCATCAATACAGCATGTCATGATGGCCATCAGCTTGTTGCTGTGCTGAGGCTTAATTCAATCCCATGGCTTCTTTGATAGCAGCCTTTCAGATCATTTGAATTGTTGGGTCTGGTGTCTCATCATCAGATGAGTGTGACACCCCACAGTAAAACAATGACTGAACCCACTTTTAGTACATTTACCAATGTGGGCAGGAACCAGAACTGCTGACAGAAAATACAATATGCATCCTCAAAAAGGGCTCTAACATTTTCTGGTAGATGACTGGTTGATTGTGTAGTTCAGAAAACAAAGAGGACCAATGCCAGCAGACGACATGGCACTTCAACTCATCACTGACTGTTGAAAATTCACACATGGTACAGACTTTTCATTTTTCCTCTGGGACCATGTTTTCCAAATAAATTGCTAATTTATTTTGCATCTATATAGAGGACACTGGATCATTGAGGAACAGTTCTGTATCATCTCGGACTAGATAGCACATCTATACATGTTCTTGTAGAGGAATGGTTCTTGATGTGAATCTCTCTTAAATTCTTGAATTGATTTTGTTTGTTATCTCTCCAGTAGCTACTGGTTAGCCCAGTTGCTGTTGGAGCTCTTCCTGTCACACCTTTTTCTTTTGCTCAACTTCCTGGAGATTTGCTTGAATACGGCTCAGTGTGAGCAACCAGCTTCTTTAGCAATGACCTTTTGTTGCTTCCCATCCTTGTGAAGGGTGTTAATGATTTCTAGACATCTGTCAAGACAACAGTCTTCTCCAAGATTATGTAGCATTTTGACCCAGACTGAGAGACCATCTGGAGGCTGAGGAAAACTTTGCAGGTGTTTTGAATTTTTTACCTGATTAGAGTATGTCCAACATTCAACTTTTTCACAGCATTCTTATTTTTTGATACAACACTGAATTTTAGGTTTTTGTTTGCTGAAAGCCATAATTATAATTACAATATACATAGGCTTGAAATATTTCACTCTATATGGAATTAATTTACATTTTTAAATGAGTTGCATAATGTACCTGTAACTATAAGAGGAGCACAACCATATAGATTTTTTTTTTAAAATCTATATGGTTAGTTAAAATCAGAACTAGCTTTAACTAGTTATAAAATAATATTTTTTTTCTTCACTGATGCAACATATGAAGCCAATTGTAAGAATTAGAACAACTTTGTATTGTCTACGTATTGTGCAGAAGCCAAGAGTACTTTAACAGCACCTCTTTGTGCTGTGTTTATTTACTTTAAGTAAAACTTGTACGTTTATTGAGAAAACATTAACACATACTTTATAATTTGATCCGTTCTTTTATTTAACTTAATTATTTATTTGTTAAAATTTTGACATTGACGTCTCATTAGGAAAGGCATAAAAGATTCTCGTTTTTTATTTGCTTGATTTTACCCAGTGGATGTTGCTTGATTAAGCTTTGGATTTGGACTGGCTTTTGTATTTTAGTCTCTGGATTTAGGATATCAAGGCTTTTATTACATTTTAGACCTGTGTTCTGGTGTATTGACCACTAACCTGCTCTTGCAGCCTTTCCTCATTTTTTTGGGAACCTTTAACCTTTAATCTCTCACTCACTTTCTTCTATTGCTTTGGATCCTCCATGACAAACTCACAGTGTACCAACCTGATTGTTTTTTTTTCTTCTTCTTTTGTGCAGTCACTTCACAGATTTCTCATCAATTTTGAGCCTAATAAAATTGATAGGGTAAAGTTCACCATCTTGCAATTATTCCTATCAATTAAATCTCTACAATTTCTTTCCGTCTCTTTTTCTGGAATTGAATCTACATGCCTCAATGCCAGGTTAGACAATAAAATCTTTTGGTCATTCCTGTTGTGTTACTTTTGGGTCTCTTATTTTCAAACAATCCCATAAACCTAACTGGAGCCCATTTGCATATCCCCAACATGATATTGACCAAAGATTCAACAGAGAATGTTACACAAGTCATTACAAAGTATGCATCCATTGTACTTGTGATTCCTCTCAATGTCAGATGTAACTTTCTTCAAGTTTCTGCCACCATGGAAAATGAGAGTATTAGAAAACTGATTGATTTCTATCAGAATGTAATGTATTTTAGTTAGATTAGTTTATTACGTATATCCTGTGTTTTGGTATTCTTGATTAGATTTATGATTCTTACTCTCCTGTTTGTGCTATTCCTCGTTGCTGTACTGTACCACCTCCTTTTCCTTCCATCAGATTGCCCTCTGCTCTCCCCTCACTCCTGCTCTTTGTTTTCTAATTAGCGCCATCTCATTGTTCTTGCAGTCAAACTCCCAGTACTTAACCACCTCTCTTTCATTCACTCCTCCATTAACCTGGCCCCTGTTTCATTCTGCTCCATGTATCCAGCAGCTCTCTGTACCTGTGCCTGAATTCTGAATTGTATTGCCATTTATTGGGTGACTGACAAAATATACTAATTTTTCTATTTTTGTTCTGCCAGTGGCCTCCTTTATTCTCCTTTAATGCACTGGTAAAGCATGAACATTTAATCAATTTACATACACAGATTGATTCTCAGGGAGAAGGTCAGTCATCTTACTGCACATTGTTCAGACAAAGCAACAGTGATGCAGGTGTTGAAAATTGAGTTTCAAAGTCAGTAGGTGTAAAGAGTTTGCTCAGTTAGAGAAATGACTGAAACATCCCACATGGTAGCGATTTGTAAACCTTTATGTCTGGAGACAGCTGTAAATTTAATGAACATTTGCATGAATTTACACATTTTCTTTGAACTCAATCATATGTTGGAAACAAAGCCCTGTTATCCTCACTGAATGATTTAAGGTCGCATGTTGCAGACAAAATATACATCTATCCACATCTCATCCTACATGCAGTTCCTTATAAAGGTATTTACACCCATGGACCAAGTTATTATTTCTTTAAACAGAAGCCAGTGTGCAAAAACAAAGACATACAGCAAATGAAAACAGAATTTAATAATCCTAATTTCCGGAGGCACTCAGTTCCCTTTGAGTAACTTGATGTTTATAAGGGTTTTACCAACTTTCATCTGTCTTGTTTCAAGCCAGGTGGTCTGTGATTGCCTCCGTCACTCCATGTGTAAACACCATAAGGAATATGTAAGATCAAGGTAGCTTTTATCATCATCGTCCCAGCCATTATGATGAAGAATGATGGTTTATTCTCTGAGCCCATTAGCAATAAATCAGATGGAGAACAAGATCACTAATGAATGAAACTGTGAGCACTGTTTATACATACATCTCTGGCAGAGCACACTCCATCCAGGCCCTTGGAATGCATTTTAATATCCTTTTATTCAGTCAGTTTATGTTCAATACTGTGCAAAGCTTCACACATATTGTGTAACATAAATCTTGAAAGATTTGACGGCAGTAGCATATTTGGCATAAAAAGTCAAGCAGGCCATGTCAAACTTTGCATCTATGATCCACTTCTAACTAGAATATGCCATTACATAAATTTCATTTGACAAGTGTTCAATAAAGAGCCAAATCACAGGGGCTAATGTGTGTATCTTGCTTCATCAGGTTAACCTTGTCAAAGCTTTTAACTTGACTGACACTGTTCACTAAAACAAAAAGGGTTTTAACACGTGTAGGTCACAATTATTTAGGTGTTCAGGTATGAATATTTCCAAAGCCACATTTGGCAAAAAAAAAAACATAACATTACTAGGTTGTAATTTGGTTTATACATATGAAAAACAGACCAATCAATGACCTTTGTTTTCATTTTGTGAAACTTAATTACATTATATTTAGGCATGCCTCTCTGTTAACTGCTGCTAAAATCCAACATACCATGAATTAATCAGTTCCTTGCACTTGTTTTTGTCACAGTACACATGCAAACTTCAATGTGTTTTATTGGGATTACATGAAACAGATCAACACAAAGAAAGTCATCATTGTAAATCCATCCACTATCTAAACTATATCTACTTGTCCTTGCAGCAATGCACTAAACAGAGTCCAAGTGAAAAGAAAAAAGTCAAACAATAAACTATACCAATATTTTGACCAAAAAAAAAAAACCTGAAAATTTTGTTAGAAAACAAGTACCATCTCCATGGTTATTATGGAATGGAGCCTCTTAGATATTTATACTAAGTTGCTCAGCCATATTAATGTGCACAGATTCATACATCTGACTGTTTTTGTTCACCACACTGTTTTTGATATCCATCACTACACCAATAGTTTTTGTGAAAGCTGCACAATATTTTGAGCTTGAGTTCTCTGGTAACTGCAACAGCTTCACAATAGAGCAACTGTTGTGCTAAAATCCCAATTTTTGGGGATTGCAATCATAATAAGAGTTTAGCATTATTATATAAAGATGACTGATTCTCACCACAATATTTTTGGATGATAAAAATGAACTGGTGCAACATTTGTATCCGACTCTACTTTCCTCCTTTAGACTCTGGGACCTTGCTTTTAAAATTAATTGCAGAATTTACTTTGCCCGTGAAGAGAAGACTAAGAGGAGATATTCAACAGTTGCAGTGCATATTCTGGATGTTTCTATGTGTGGTGGGTCACAAAGCAATGACACATAATATTCCACCCCATGTGAATCTCTGCTGAACTCTGGACTAAGCTTTAGTTCTGCCACTCCTTTTCTTTTCACCAAACCTTTCATTGATGTGCAAAGAAACGGTTCTATCTGAAAAGCCAGCTTGTTTAGCAAATGGCATAGCCTCATTTTGGAGGGTGTCAGTGACTGTCTGCTGGATAACTGTCATGCCTGGTGTCGTCCCATGTAGGCCATGACATTACAATAACCTAACATTGCTGCATTAAAGAACTCTTCTTAATGGCTAATGCAACATTTACATTTTCTGAGACACTGAATATGGGGCTTTTGGAAGCTATAAGGCATAATCATAAATACAGTCTGAACAAAGTGCATGCCTAAAATATTCCACTCTGAATGTATTTAATCTATAAATTATATGAATTTTATTTTATTTTTATAAAATTATCAAAATAAAAACAAAACATATGTAAAAAATACAAAAAAAACAACAACTTTATAATCATAATGCGTTTTCTTCTGACATTCATATTACATTTCTTAGTTATCCTTTTTAACAATATTTTTTAACTTCTTTTCTAACAGAAAATATTGATTACATTGACCTTTCAAAAATGATGATGTTCTACAAACACAGTGATAAATGCTAATTAAAAACATAGAGCTGTAGTGATCATAATATGTTTTGGCATTTAGCTCTAAATATGTATGAGATTAATAAGAAAAGAAAGATCAACAGTTTCATGTTAATCAGCGAAGAAGTGGAAATGTGAAGCCGAGAGAAATGGACAGATTTAAATTTGAAGGTAAAGCTGTGTTGGGCTCCATATTGTGCAGCTTGGCTGAACTACTGCTCTAATGAGACTCGTGGAAGGCACACTCCCACGGCTATCCGTGTCCCTTTTATTAAGATGGAGCGATCTGGCGAATGCATTTGGGAGAGGAAGTGATGGGTTAAGCATGTTCCTCCAGAGGGACTTTGTCTGGAAACTACTGTACTAAATTTAAATGACCACGCTCATGCTCAAGAACTATAAATGTGTAAACATAGTTTTCTTTCTTCCTCTCTCTAAGTCTCTTCCACTCTCTCGCTCTCTCGTACATATACATAAAATTAGGACAATTTTAGTCCCTCTGTTACATTGAGTGCTCTGTAAACCCAAAGTATTGCTACTATTAGCTGCAGTTCTGTTCCCTTGGGCCATGTGGGGACACATGGAAGGTAATTACAGAACATAATGTTATTAATTACTCTGAACCCTTGTGTTGCAGTTGGAGCTGAACTCACTGCAGATGAGTTTCTCAAAGCCATTGGGGCCTCAGCATAATGCTTAAAGTTAAGTGACCCACTCATCTCTGTCACAGAATTTGGAAAATTGTCTTAGCTTGTCTATTTGTCTCTGATTCTTGGCAGCGGAGTCTGTTTCTCTGGTCTTGTTTTCTCTAAGCTAAAATTAGAGAGAAGAAAAATATACTTTGTTGTAAACAAACAGCCAATAAATTGTATGTCATTCTTGTGTGGTTCATTCAAAAAGTGAAACTCATGTGAAGTTTAATTCATAATTCAGAGTAGTAAATTTTGTTGTCCTTATTGCTATTAAGAGTGAGGTAGAAAATGTGAAGAAACATATTATGTTCACCTTGTAGGTATGGTATCTGGTTGGACTTCATCATGAACTCACAAGGTTTTGGAAATCTTCCTCTGACATTGTGTTCCATTTGGACATGACAACATCTCTTTAAAAAAATATCAAATATATCTATTTTTTATATATATTAAAAACAGCTTGAGTATATTTGAGCTTTGTGACATGTACTGTAAGTATTAGTGATTAAACTTTAAAAATTATGTAGCTTTATGTTATTAAACTTAAACTTTAATCAGTGATACTTTTATAACAAATTCATGTCAGATCATGATTTCTTGGTTAATGTCAAGTTGTCATAACAAAGACATTTTGAATAATGTCAACTTTGTATTAAAATTGTCATGATTTACCAAATGACACTTTATGACAACAGTCATAAATATTCATGAAGACTTACTCATGTTCTTGACAGATGTTATGTCATGTTTATGACGGTGTCATGACAGTCTTATTCACAACCCGTCTAATAAAGTGTTACCTCAACGGGTTATTTGAGCTAAAGTTGCCTTTATGTTATCTCAACACAGTCTCTACACTTCCCTTTTACATCTGAGATCACGCACTACTTGTATTACGTTGCATACAGCAAGTGTAATCTTTGTACTATCTTAGATAAAGGCATCTGTAAAAAAATAAAGTATGGGTATTGATTTGAGCAAATTGTGTCATTTAACAAGCATTCTTATAATCAGTGGTACTTTGTATACAAAGTGGCATGTGCAATTGGCCCTCAGAGAGCAGCACCAAATGTGATTTTATTATTGGTGGCTTTTGGTTGAAGCTCCACAGTTATAATTTGCAAAACAAATTAGAAGCACACACAACTCAGATATGTAATACAAAAGCAATTACTCTTCTGCTGAAAGCAACAGCTCAGTCTAACACTGCAAGCTTAAAAAAAAAAGAAAAAAATATATATAACTATGCAAATTAACTAGAATTATTCATATATTTAGCTGAAGTCAGTCTGTGCATCAGTTTATACCTGGTTGTTAATATATTCATGAATCAATAAAATTGTATTGTATGGTCTTTATTTCTAGCACAGTAAGATGAAAGATTCAGTAAGTTTTTGCTTATTAAAAATGATAAAATGACCCGTGTCTCATGTGCCTTTTGAATTGTTGCTTAGACTGTTCTTCGAACTCGAACGTTTTCTTCAATTTAAAGTTTTTCTTCCAAAGTAATAACCTGAGTCAGTAACTTTTCAATAGGATAAAATAACAGAAACAGAAATTAGAAGAAATAGAAGAAAAATACAACAATTAAAAATCTGAACAGTAAATAAGTGATTTTTTTCTACACCCTTACTAGTTGCATATATCCGCCTGTACTGTCCATGTTTGAAAAGTGTCTTTCTGCATTAACTGCCTGTGCTGATTGACTGATCTTGAACCATTTCTGAATTATGTTTGGGATCTACAGAAAATAATCCTTACGGTAGGAAATGTCTGGATGGCTGTCCTTTAGATGCCCTCATGTCAAGGAATTTGACATTTTATCTGGCACTTGAACCAAATGTGTGTTGTTTAAGTGACAAACAATATATAATAAAACATTAATCTGAAATTATTTCATACTTGATATAAATACTTGGAAATGGCAAACAATATAACAATAAATGCATGATTCATAAATGTTTACTTGAAAGCCAAATGATTTTTGCTAGTTTATTTAAGACTTAATGCTGTCACCATTAGAGCGGTTAAAGAATAAAAAGAAGTGGGTGAAAGGCCATGAAGAAGGAGAATTAATATCTCCTATTCTTTTAGTTTGGTAGTTTTGATATATTTGCAGTTACTCACCTGAACAGCAATCGTGTTCCTCTGTCTGTGCTGATATCATTGTAAAGATCAGTAAGATATATTTCTGCCCTTTTGAAGCACTGTTACCTGGATACATCCTGCTGGATCTTATTTGATGCAGTGGCAGTTGGCTCTGTGTATCATGTCTTGTTTCAAGGATGTGACATGATAGTTCTTTTTCTTTAGGTTGCAGAAACTGGACTGCCTGTTTTGATGTATTGGTACAGTTTTCTGCATGTGAAGTTCACAGAATAAGCTGCCTACAAAATATGAGATTTGCTTCATTTATCACTAGCATAAAGAATGTATAAATATAAAAATAAGTCAAAAACTTTGTACATTAACAATTTCTAATGTCCATTGAAAGTTCCCAACATCTAAACAACTTGTTGGTTCTTGATTTACCTTACTACATACTCAATCAATATATTTTTACTGCTTCAATCTAAAGCTAAATTATAGACCTTAAGTACTTGGTGATGTAAAGCTTTGGTAGTTAAAACACTCTTTGGCGGAAAGTTGATCAAACCATGTTAATACGTAGTTTTCTGACCCACATGCAGAATCAGTCAGGGAACAACAGAGATAAGGTAAATTGGGTCTATTTGCAATATGTGCAGTGAGTGGAATGTGTGACTGATGATGTTCCCTCACTGGTTTAGCTGGCAGAGGCGTCTGGAAGCAGAAGGAATGGTTAATCTGAGGTTTAACAGAGTTTGGAATGAAACTGGGAAGTAACAGATGGGTGACGGCTTACGGTTTTGAGACAAGGATGCACCACCGTGGGAATGTAATTCTGACCCGAATGTGCGGCTGGAGGATGGTGACTTCCAGCTCTGTGGTGGCGGAGGGAGTGTTGGCGAGTCGGCAGGTAGGAGGAAGTCAAGAGGACACGGGAAATGAGGAGGACTCATTCTGGAGATCTTGACACTGGAGGCTTGTAGATGGCAGTTCGAATGGAGGAAATGAATTGTAACCCAACAAGGTTAATCATCTGGTGAAGAGTCCTCTGAACCCAATGAGGTAATTGATGCCAGGTGTGCCTGCTGCTCAGGAATGGAATGCACATCTGCAGATATTCCTCAGGCACGTGGCAAGATTCACTCAAAAACACAAACACACACACACACCAGAATCATAACAGATGATGTTGCACTGAAGGATTTAAAACAACACAATTTGGTAACACTTTATTTGATGGGTTGTGAATAAGACACCGTCATAAACATAACTTAACACCTGTCATGAACATGAATATGTCTTCATGAAAATTATGACTGTTGTCATAAAGTGTCATTTGGTAAATCATGACACTTTTAATACAAAGTGGATATTATTCAAAATGTCTTCGTAATGACAACTTGACATTAACCAAGAAATCATGATCTGACATGAATTTGTTATATTACTGATTAAACTTTAAAGATTATGTAGCTTTATGTAATTAAAGATAAAGTTTAATCAGTAATACTGAACAAGCTCATTGGATCTTCACAGATCTTCACAGATAAAGGCACTTTTTAAAGCTCTTTTCTGTTTGTGTCGTAGATTTATTTTCTTCCTTGAATATTGATTATTGATAACAACAATAATCCATAATCTATATTGTTCAAGAAGAATAAACACACTTTTACTTAATACTTATTTTCTATTTTAAAGAAAATAAATTATATTCTTTTGGTAATTTATTTTTTACGTGAATACAGTGATATCATCATATTTCATCCCAAGGTTATCAAACCAGGAGGATCTCAGATTGGCACATGCCTAGTCTGCTGCCACAGATTGAAGAGAGAATTTCTCCGTTCCTTCTTCTCACTTCATAAACTGAACCGACACCCTTGAGAAACAGCACAGCCTGTTTGCATGCCAAGTGATTAGCTGCTTCATAACAGTTATTTTCTGTGTGAATGGAATGGGATTTCCCCTAAGAAAACACTGCTGAAAAAGTAATGCAAGAATCAAACTCATCCGTGAGTTGTTGTCAGAGTAAAGAATACGTGCACAGGGTCACATTTAATTGTCTGCGGAAAGACAGTTCTAATTTACCTCCTGGTAACATCCTATTGCTCACTTTACACATTTTTGCAACACCCTCTGCCACACATAGTATTTTTTTTAAAAAAATATGAAAATAAAAGCTAAACAAATAACTCTTTTGAAACCTTTTGAATACATCAAAAAAACAGATTATCTGTAATCTTTTATCCCAGGTGAATTCTCCACATTTTTGTTCTGTTTTTTTTTTTTTTTTTTTTTTTTTTTTAAATAATAAAATACGGTATCACATACTATCATATTTGATTGAATTGCAAGGCTACAAGTCAAGCTCAATTATGGAATTAAAGAAAGCAGAAATAACAAGCTTATAAATGACAAAGGCCATATGCAGTATCACATGGCACATTTCATATCTATTAAAACTTTTTAGTGTCTGTATTTTTATATCTATAAATGATCACATAGAGCCATCCTTGATCTCAGGAGAGGCTTTGGGCCCTGGATGCATCCTCAAAGCTGGAGGTGACTCTCTAAAGGACAGCCGGCTATGAAATTTTGCACCTTACTCCCTGGCAGGTTTATTCCCCAACAAAGGACCAAGGGGAGAGAGCAGAGCGTTCTCGGTGCGAGCCAATTAGCCTTGTTTATTTTCCTCCGCTGTCTAATAAACGTCACTTTCTACTTCTAATGGTTTGCAAAGAGAGTGTGATTAAAATTCAGGCCAGAGGTGTGACCAAATGTGAAACAGAGCCATGTCTTCTGCAGAAGCCCTTCATCATGCACAATGGCTCTCAATGCAGCATTGTTATTGGAGCTTATGATGGCAAATATTTACAACACTCCGCTGACCTCTGCATACCACAGCCACCATGACAGCAATATTCCTCACCAATAACAATAAAGGGTAATGAACACAACCTGTGCATTATTTATGCAAACTCTGATTTAATCAGCATTTGTCTATGGAAATTCAGAGTTCTAATGAAGAAGGTAAAAATCAGGCTCTGGATTGGATTTAGTTACGGTAACCAAAAGCAACCAAAAATGTTTAAGGCTTGAATTGGAAATAGCCATTATGGGGAAACAACGAGTATAAACACAGTCTCATCTAGTATTGACTGAGTTAAACCTTTTACAAGTCTGACTTCTAATAAATGTTTAAGATTTTCTGCTATTTGTTTTTTTTTTTATCTTCTATTGTGTGGATTAAAAGCAAACATAACTTAAGAGTTGTAAACATGGCATAGACAACATTTTGATTGGTTATAGATCTCTGTAAAAAGCACTAGCAGCAGTGTGGGAGCCAGTCTATGGAAATGTTTTTGTAATGGCGATCAGCTAAATGAGCTCATATTTAGTCACAGACCTATTTATACTCATCATGACAGGCTATGTCTATTTTTAAAAAAAAATCTGAAAATACAACAAAAAATATCTATGGGAATGGTCAGATATTGTGGTCAATGGAATCTGTTTACAGATAAGTTGCTCTGCAGGTCATTGACCAAGGTTATTTTTATTATCTTTTTGAAAATCTTTTTTATTCCCTGTAATTGTAATTTAAATACGTTTTGGAATTTCTCCTAAAGTGTTTTCAAGTACTTTTAACTAAGACATGTTTGGCTTGATTGATGGAATGTCTCTGGAACTCTGGGCCCCAAAGCCCCAATCCTATTTTCAAGATATTTATCAAACACAACATTCACTGACACACCCCTTTCTCAAATAGTTTGTGGGAAATTGAACATACATCCTTGGATGTAAATGTAAAAAAAAAAAAAACAACATATAAAAATAAATTTCCCAATAGTCTACCTGCCTTTATATGCTCCTGAAATTACTTTTTTGGTGGGCTTGTTGAGGTATTTCCTCCCTGCCTCATTATAATTGTTGCTGTGGTTGTTGTTTTTCATCTGTGACATTTAAAAATGTTAATAGACTGCACCATGCCTGGAACGCATGAAAATTTATCAGATGACTGGCGGACACACATTGGGAGCTCTCCAGAGCTCAGCAGTTTGCTTTATCATGGTGTTTTTGTTATGATTTAATGCTTCAGCAGTATGCTCGAGATTTTTAAAATAGGTCTGCAAGGCTCCGGGGCCTCGGTCAGATTCAGCTCGCACTTGCAAACTTTGAAAGAACTTCAGAATGATACCAAGGGCCACAGTTACTTGGAAAAGCAACAACAAACACAAGGAGCACTTTGATTGTTTGATATCACTTTGACCTTGGATTTCACTTAGTGTGTCTGTGGGCTATTTTTAAACGAGTATCGGCGTGTGCTCTGTGCAGGTGAAAGGAGACGCTTACACAGGTTGGGAGCTCAATTGGTGAAAGAAATACGAACTGAGATCTTGGTGGACTTTGTGCTGAGAGCAGATGTCTTGTGTTTGTGCATCAGTCACCTGCCTCACTGAGCAAACTTAAGTGCTCAGAACAAACTCGCAGCAATGTGAACTTGCTGAACTGAAATGCTCCACAAGCACTAGGTAAACACTATATTGATAAATTAGTATTCAGTGAAGAAGATTTAGTCTTTTCTAGTGATGCTCTCTAAAGCTGCCTCTTTAGTTCACTGACTCCCTGTTTCCATTTGATAGTATTTTCTTTTTCTGCTGACTTATCAAGCAAGAGCTGTCTTACATTATTTGGTACTATGATTTAAGAATTTATGACATTATGTACAAGATTAAAAAAAAAAAAAGAGTCATCAAACATATCAAAAAATGCAACAAAAACAGATGCATTCACCTTAAAAATACAAATTCTGTTTATAATAAATGAACAGATGAGTATACTAAAAGCATGGCAAATCTCTTTCAAATACATGTATTTGCCCTCTAATGCAAAACACTGGAAGACTTAAACTTTATACCAGTTTTAGCACAACTGCTCTACAGCATCTAAACAATTGAGTGTGATTTATTAATGACATGAAGAAGTGCAGTAACTTTAGTAGAAATAAATGTACAAAGCATTATGAGTTACAAATTCTGCTGTTAAAATTAACTTTTTCAAAAAATGCTCTACCAAAAATGTTTAGTGTATAATTTGCATTTTGAGCATATTTGTTTCCAGATGAATATAAAAACGTCTTCGTCTTGGTACATATTTCAGCGTGTCCCTCATGGATCCTCATGAATATGGTCTAAATACTAAACGTGTACTTATAGAGTTTTGAATTGCATTAAAGACTAAACAAACATGATTAAAGAAAAAAAAACAAAGGGAGAAAGACAGTAGAAAACAGAGGGGGAAAAAAATCTTTCTCCACTCAGACGAAAATAGACAAAACAAGACATGTTCTATAATTTCAAAGTGCACGTCTAATAGATTTAGAGTACGTGAAAAGTTTAGTTTCCACGGCTGAAGAAGTCTAATTGAAATATTTAGAAAGAACTCATATCCATAACAATATGCTGGTGATGTACACTCTGCAAAATTAAATCACTGTATTGTTAGCCAGAGTGAAAATGACCTCAAAGTCAATGAGAGCACAGCTGAATGCTTAATTAGGCAGTTAGTGTTGGCAAGCACTTTGCCTAAATTATGATTATGGTGTACATCCAAAACTGAAGAAAACATTTTGCAGAGATTTCATCTGTAAACCTTCCCATTGCTTCCAAAAGGCCTTGTGTCCTAAAGAGTCCTGAATGTTGGCAATAACACAGTGCCTGCTCCTCTACCACCCCCAGAGTAATTGTTCATGTCTTGGCTCAGCTAGTTTGCCTCTGTCAAAAAAATAAATATAAATAGCTTTTGTTTTTTGTAATAAATGGTAAAATAAAATAATCTACACATAGAAGCAAAGACTTAATGCCATGGCTGAGCTCTTGAGTAATGGAAATCAATAACAGTGCTGAACACTGCAAAAACTGAATTAAGCCATGTTTATAGTGTACTATTTCTAAAATTACCATTACAAATCCTCATATTTGTTTTTAATTGTTTCAGATTATGTTATGTGTTAGTTAGCATATGAATTGGTTCACATACAGTAACATTTGCATGTTTATACTTTTTTAATAAGCCTGATTTCCCAATAAAGCTGCTCGCATTTACATATTTTCTCAGCACTACAAGGTGGTTTGTCTCTTCCAAAACACTCTGGACCAACATCAACAAAAACATTAGCTTGCAAGAATTACATACAACATTTATGCTGCTTTGTTATTTTGGCAACAGTGGTATGTGGAGGGATCTAGGAGAAAGTTAGAGGTGAAAACATAAAATATATTTCACTAGCTTCAAGCACATCCTTTTCTATAAAGTATCTATTTCCTGAGATCTTAAATCACCCGTTTAATCTAATTTTTTTCCCTGCAAAATAAGTGTATGCATTTACACCTTAGGCCTCCCTAACACATAATTATTTGCAAACTACTACATTCCCAGAGAAGAGCATCCTATGTTATACTCTGGGAATTCAAACCAAAGACTATGATTCAAAATTGTATCATTTTTATTTGGATACTTTCCATTTCGACTGTGTTGAAATTTGAAGTTTATTCTTATCCGTATCTCAAACTGAAATATATTTACAAAAGCCTGACTGACAAAAGGAAACCCAAGTTGAGAATGTTTTTAAAAGTTGAAGGAGTTGGAGGAGGGTGATGACATTAAACTGGACTCTAAAATACTGAATTCAGTCATAAATGCAAAACAAGCTGGGCACCGGAGACAAAAGTAGGGATAGCAGAATATGGAGTTCATAATGGGAATATTTATGCAAAGATTTTTCCAACAAGGAGGAGGGATGCTGTAGATAAATAGAAATAGAAATTAATGTAGACATAGAAAAACAAATTATTGTTAATTATTGAAAAAAACAAAGCATTTTCTTACCTGACAATCTTTATGCTCATAATCAACACCTGTGGTCACCTCATGGTCTGGCTGTTTATCCCCTGTTGAGCTATTTGTAGCTGCTGTTACATAAGTTAGGGTCAAAAGGTGATTTCAATGTGGAGATTGGTTTTGACATTTCAGGAGAATTCTGTCCTCATAGCTGTGTTTACTTCCATGAACCCCCCACTCACAAATAAATGGTTTTCTTCATAGATGAATGAGATAAACGATAGCTAAATTACAGCAACATCATCTGATTGAGGAATATGTGAATACTGTGTGTGAATGGCATACAAAATGCAACAGTTATTTTTGTAATTTTCGATCAAAATAGATTGCTCATTACAAGGTTGCTTTTTGTTCTCTAGCACTACAGTAATGCGAGTACATGCTCAATGTGAAGGCTCTTCTAAGCTGGTGCAGTACATCAACTCTTCAAAACCTTGTTGAAATAATATTGCATTTAATGTCCAAGTGTCCATTTAATACGTCCATCCATTCCTGTGAGTAGGTTTTCATGGCCACTGTTTTGTTATTTTCATACGACAGGTTAAAGTACATTTACAATAACAAACACTTGAGTGTCCATATTTGCTCAAAAGGTTAAGAGCATGCAACCTTTACTCTGAAAATAAGATTTTGAAATGCCAGATATTCATGAGCTCATTACTACTTCACTTGATGAGGAGAGGAATATGCCGGGCAGTTACTAAAGTCACCCAGTGAAGGTAATCTGTGTTGGAAGAAGGACAAATGAGAAAGTCAAAGAATGTGAATGACTTTAAGGAGAGTCAGCTTGTGACAAGTTATTGGGCGAAGTGCAAAGCAATTAAATACACACGTTACAACTGTTGGTAGATGATACAGAAAGGAATGTGGAAAAGCCTGGGGAAGTGCGTACGTGTTTGTGCCATGTATCTGAGCCATAGCGGGCCACTCTCAACTGGCTGGAGCCTTCAGATAAGCGGTGGTACAGTATGTTGTGTAAAATTAATTTTTAAAGTGTTGTGTTCTCCACAGCTCCTTATGTCACTCTGTTATCTAAGGGTTCAGAGCTCTCCAGCTACCTACAATAAAACAGGAGAGTTACCAGTCACACTTTGCAATATGAAAAGCTGAAATGTAGATAGTTTTATCTTTTTTTATGCTACTCTAAGTGATATTTTTTTAAGATTACACAAAGCATCTGCATGGCATAGTAAACAGTTATCGTCCATATCAAAAGGCTCAAATTATTTTGAGTTCCTAGGCAAAATTATGATATTAAGGGGACGGCAGTTAAATGAATTAAAGTATCAATAATGTACACAAGCTATTTGAATTTCAATATCTTACTAAGCAAACTTGTTTAAATATTGATAATAGCATTCCCTGAGTAATTTATTTCACATCTTTTAGCATATTAGTTATAGGTTGTTGTTTTTAGTTTTAGTCATACATACTGTTGGTTTTCTGAGATGGAATCCTTTTTTGAGAATGTCAAATTTTGATAATGTCTTTGTAATACATTCTCAAAATGTATTACAAAGACATTTTGTAATACATTTTGTAATGTATTACAAAATACATTATAATTTTTAAAGTGTGGGGGATTTTTAAATCCTTTGTAATACAAAGTGTTCGCATTACAAAATACATTTGTAATGCAAAATGTATTTCTTTGTAATACATTTTGAGAATGTATTACAAAGAAAACTAGACTCCATGTAAAGGTTAGACTTCACTCTGTGTTTTGTCTTTATGGAGACCTTATGCTTGGTTTAATTAAGTCATGTAGGTTTGTCCATTTTGTTGACAGAATAAATTGACTTTTAAAGTGTCAATGTGTAAACAATGTACATGAACGAACATGCAGCCAACCACAGTGACTTCTTGGTGGAGATTTTGGATTTATTCAAGTTGGAAAGCGTCTGCAGAGTTACAAATCATCTACAGTATTTACAGTAGAGTTGGCAACGTTGCATTATTTTTAGTAAACTTGCCAAAGATAATTAGACCCTCAACATAAAACAAGGGTACAATATTGCATTTTATCCGCAACAAACATTTCTTAATAAATGGAGGAAATTTAAATATAATTAACTGAAAGTAAAACTAAGCAGAGTTTCTTTTGTTTACCTTCAACAACCAACATGAAAAAACTGGTTAAACAATTTAAAAGATTGACTTCTTGGGCAAGAACACCCTGCTAGCATTAAAATTGTATCCTTTTTTTATCAATTCTTTAACAACTTTTTAAAAATACATAATTTTTTTTAATTTCAGTATCGGACGACAACCATTTAATTTCTACCCTTTCACAAATTAATGTTCTTTTAATAGTGTTACTTCCTCATTGCATGTGAATTAAAACCCTCTGATGCATGAGGGTTAAACAATGCAGCTCCTTTGAAAATAACAATTTTCATACGATGGTGATTCCCTTGTTTAATCCAGATCTTCATACTTTGAAACACAACACTAGAAAATTGGGGTAGAAATGTTTTTGTTTTTTTTAGGAGCTCTGCATAGTCTGGAAAATAGTTTACTGAAACACTATAAAGAACAATGAGCAAAAGTTAGAAATATTAGAAAACCAAGATTAAAAACCATCTGGGTTAAAACAGAATAAGGAAACAGGACAAAAAAGGACTTAAGTTGGAAGAAAATATATATTTTATCCTTAATAAGATTGGAGTAGATCTAACAAAAGTTATATGAACTGAACTTGATATGTGTTTAAACAGACGGACCAGTAATTGCGCCAATTAAGATATAATTAAAAAAATCCAATATGTAATGATACTTATGCGTTTTTTTTCTTCCTGTAATGTCTGACGTTAAGGAGAAAAGGAAAATAATGTAATTAATTCCTGTCTTGAGTAGTGTCCAAATAACGTTGGATCAAGGTAAAGCCAGAATGCATTACTTGAAATGACAAACGATCAAAGAACTAAGCAGATAGTGATTCATTTTTTCCTATTATTTTCACATTTCCATTTAAAGCATGTGATCTACATCTTCACACTTCCCCATGGATTGGACAGTGTACCCTTCTTAACTTCAGAAACTGTCTTGAACTATTGAAAGGGCTTTGGCTAATACCCAACATATAAAGAACTAAATTTCACTTTGGGGATTAATTTGCAATTGCAGACTTTTTACAGCCTAGACTCCCTGCAGTCCAATATCCCAGTAATTAAGTTGTTCAGTAAAATATAATGTTAGCAAGGAACTCTTAAGTTCCACGTTGTAAAAAAAATACAATTAAAATCTCTGAAGTCTCATCTCATTACATTTAATTGGTGATCGTAATGGATGATAAAAAAAATAAGCTGTCTCTTTGACCTTCAGCTCTCATCGCCCCAACATCCCCTTTGTCTTTTATTTTCCACCTGTAAGCTGATGACAAACATTGCACAGAGCCAGAAAAACAGTGGTTGAGCGGAGACAGAGCACTTTGTCAGGTCAACTAATTGAGTAGTTGGCCCAAAGCAGGAGCCATTTATAAGACCCCTCCTCTCCTTAGGCATAAACGACTGAGTCCCATTCCTCTGCCCCTGTCCCGCTGTGTTCCGCTGTGACACAGGGCTTTGTCACCCCCTGTCCCTGAGTACTCCCTGCCTCTTCCTCATTCATCACCACAGAGTGATTCCCTAGCTTTATGGAAAAGTGATAGTCGCTTTGAGGCCCACTCTGGACACAGAAAGACCCTTCAGGCTTAAGTGTTCTGATCAATCAGAAGGTCTTCTGGGTCAGGCTGACCTTCTGATATCAGATTCAAGGTAAGAAAGCCTCAGGTTCATCTGAGAAAACACGCCTTGGAGTTCTCTCACTTCCGCCCATGTTGTGCACATGCTGCTTTGCCATCTTGGAGTTTTCAGCTAATGGCTGTTGCTGTATTGTATCCAATTTTTGGCATAAATTTGTCATTATGTCTGGGGTAGCACTTCATCTTTGTTGAGAATGACAATTAGGGCGTAATCAGAGCAAGTGTCCCAGAATCATAATAAGTGTCTAGTTTGTCTACCACCTTTTCCCATTTGAACAGCTGTGACTCCTGCAGTGCTCTTGGCTGGCGCAGTCCCCTCTTGGCTCATTTACTTGCCTCTGAAGTATTTGTTTGGAGATGAGTGTTGGCTCAAACAACTGGAGATGTGTTTTTTTTTTCTCTTTGATATTTATGTTTTCTTTTTATTGCTGTTTTCAAAATGTCCTTCTTGAAATGAATGGCCATTCTTACAACAATAATGAAGCGCAGCAACATGGCCACTGGGTTAGTACTCTACAAGTCTGTCAAACATCCCTGACCCTTCACTTCACTAGACACCTGAAGGCTTGCTGTTGTATTTCTCATCCAGGTGTTAAAAGCAGATCCCTAAAGTTCTGTAGATCGTGTAGAACAATGTTTGTTTCTACTTTACAATGACTATTTTTCAGAAAACTAGAAAAGTTCCTTTAAATCAAGGCCAAAAGCTCATCTTCTTAGAGCTGCTTTTGATTAATTATAATTGGGACAGTGGTCAGTATATTTGATGTGATGATTTTGGTTATGGTATTTGACAAAATGCATTACTTTGCATGCTTCACAATTGATTTCTGTGTTGCATTCTTATGCTATAAAGCACTTGGGACTGCCTTTTCAGTGGTCATAATCTTTTGCCTTATTGGTGCACAACCTGTAGGTGTGATTCTCTTGCAAGACCCTCTGCTAATGCTCCTTGCTTTTCAGATCATTTAAAACCTTTTATAGAATTTGACAACTAGCTTTTGAGACAATCTGAGAGCAGAGTGACTGAGATGACCTCAAATGTAGCCGGAAGGGAAAGAGGAGAATAACCTGACATCAGAAAGAGCTTGCTCACAAGCATGTGCAGCCAGGAATCCACTTTCTGCTTTCCTTTACAAAAAAGATTTTCTTAATAAAGCTGTTTTCAACTGGTAATAGTTTCTCAACTCTATTGTTTTTTTTCCTCTGGGCTTGTTGCTTCTCTCTGTCATAGATCTTTATACATAGCATGTTAAATTACTGGTGTCTAAAGTCAGTCGTCAAGGACAAGTGTCGTACGTCTTTGATGTTTTCTTGATTCAACACACCTGAATGAAGAAATCATTAACATGCTTTTGCTTAACTTGATGACAAGCTAAGAAGGCAATTCAACCAAGTGAATAAAATGCAGGTGATAGATAGATAGATAGATAGATAGATAGATAGATAGATAGATAGATAGATAGATAGATAGATAGATAGATAGATAGATTTTATCTGTAAATCTCCTCAGTCAATAGTGAGTTCTTGGAAAGACCTTCTCAGCATAATAAATGTGTGTTGAAGTTATGTTTCTGCTGAGTGCAGCATTATGTCCACACTAGTTAGAAGTGATTTCGACTGGCTGTTTCCATTACCCAACTAACTATCTCTCCTCCACTTTGTCAAGAGTCTGTTGCTATTCTCAGTTTTCTCCATTTTTATTAAATGCCTTGTGGATTGATAATTATTATGTTGCTGTAACAGAGCAATTGCATTTGTGCATATTCGAATTTGTCGCCTACAAATCACGCCATCTTGTTTATTTAATTTAATTACAAAAACCAACCAGGCTGAACTTATTTACCAGTGACTAATGAAGAGAAACCGTTGCTTTGGAAACCTACAGGTCCTTTTTCTCTGTTCTAGTTTATAGACCCACAGTCCATTTCACAGGGCAAATCTCAAACAGCATCTGACAAAATGAGTCAGTTATCTCAGCAGGAAGATATTGTGATTGCTCAAAGGGATCAGGAGGAGACAAAGTATTTTGTCTTTGTCCTTTTCCAATCTTTAGTGGCTCGAGTGTTTCTAATCTGATCTGTCTGTGCACCTGGTTCTACTAGTTCTAATTCTATGTCATTACTGGTCAGAAGGACTTGAGTGTTGCAACAGCATTTTGATTTACATTTTGCACTTTCCAAAATTGTTCTGTGGGCTTTTGGCACCCTGATGATAATGCAATCCCATGCATCTCTTACACAGCATTTTCCACCTCTTGTCATTAATATGGATGTTTTTGAATGCATCGCTGGATCTTTGTAGACCTTGAGCCAAATGCTATGATTAGAAATTTGATCCGCAGGGTCAAGGTGCTGAAATGTGCATGTTGAACACAATCACCTGCATAAACAATAATTTCTGCAGCAAGGGCAACATTGTTAAGGGAAAGGGCTGTGAACTGTTTATCGAACTAACAAAGTAAGTCTTTTCAGATTTATATCCAAACTTCAGCATAAATCTGTGTTGCTAAGCAGGAAACAACTAACTTGTTGTGAATATGTTAAAAACAAAGAATCATGAACTCTTTTTGTGAACTTTCTCTGAAAGGGCATGCAGCATATTATAACTTTCTAACTTTCCACATGTGGCTCACCATAATTTTATATATATTTTTTTCCTTGTCAAAAATGGCAAACTTTATAAAAGAAATGAAGCGTAAAAGAAAACAGTGAGCAAAAGGCAACTAAGAGCTCAACCAAAGGTTGCCGAATGGTGATGAGGCTATGTTTGTTCACCTCAGTACATAACACATTATCCATTATCCTGTTTCAGGAGGCAAAACTCCAGAGGGCTAAAGTTTGTTTAATGAAACTGAGTTTTGAAACCACTTACCTGATTAAAAATAAACAATGGTAAAGCCTATTGTAATTTGTTTATACTACACTGTTTTTATGTATTACCTATACAGTATAATGATAAATGGCCTTTAAAGAATAAGGATACTTTATGAAAATCTTAACAGGTATAGCTTTATTTTCTAGCCTAATTGCTAAAGATAAGATTTCCCAGTAGAGAAATTGCATTTTATTTTTATGTCTCATTAACAGATATTTTAGCAAATGTCTATGTTGGTCAGAACAAAAGGAGGAGAAGCACAAACATGCCAGAGGAAGGAACGGGCCTCGTTGCCTTAAAAACTCAGAGGACCTCCTGTCTAATGAAATGCTGTCAAGGTCCAGTGAGCTGAGCTGCCAGGAGAAAGCCTCACAATGGAGAAAAGTCCGACAACAGCACAAAGAGAGAGGGAGACGGCAACCTTACCTTCCAAGCTCTTATTAAATTTTGGGAATAGCTCAGGTAGATAAAGTAAAGAAGGCACCTCATTGATACAGAGAGAAATGCATTGCTTCCTCCAAACTACAGGCATTATTTACTGTGAACTTTAACTTTACTTTTGACAACAGTAATTAATTTTGATAAAATAAAGTTAATTTGAGCTTAGGTTGTCACAGTGCAGACAGTCCACTCAGATTTTTTTTAAAGAAACACTGGTAGGTTTAAACCTAAACTGATCCACAATGTTATGAATTTCAAGTTTTACTTGATATATTTATTGAGCAAACTATGGTAAGGAAGGATACTGAGGTCAAGGAGGAAAAGATGTATATAAAACATGACAATGTTATAAAAACATAATAACATTTTAAGCATACATGGGAATACATTTTATAAAGTTGATAATTATATGGTAGTGTGATAATTTCGTCCAGATGATGGCAGCGGTTGTCAGGTCCCGGGTTTTCTCCCTGCCCTCTAGTTTTATTTTTTCCTTTTTGTTTCCCCCTCCCCACTGTCACCGCT
>CAEFZX010027056.1:0-11600 GCA_903066825.1 Alfaro cultratus
TCTCTCTCTCACTCTCTCTCTATCTCTCTATATATCTCTCTCTCTCTCTCTCTCTCTCTCTCTCTCTCTCTCTCTCTCTCTCTCTCTCTCTCTCAAAACTGGTATAAAGAGAGGAGATACAGTGTTTCAACAGCAACTTCTTTTTGAGCAGTATAAGTCGTATATAATTTCATAAAATCAAAGAAGTAAGACAATGCTGCCTATTTCAGCAGGAATTTAGCTAATTAGATGCATTTTCAAAGAGCTACCACACTGCCACCCTCTCATTATCTCCAGACATTAAGCTCATAACATAATAGTTTATTAACGCTACACATTAATGAAAAGGCATACTGTAATGTGTTACTCATTTCACAGGAATTCTAATTACATGTTTTTGTTGTGTAATTGAGAATGGCTGCAATGTCTTGAGTATGACAGTTTGGCCTGTTGGTGCATTGCTGTTGCTCATAATTAGAATTAGGGATTCTGTGCAACTTGGACATGTAAGCAGAAAAGGTAAGGATCCCACCTTTTCATGGATATAGTTGTTAATGTGGAGGAATTTTGAACATTCACTATAATTGGCCCATGTTTTGTTGACTGAGACGAGCTCCCACGTTCCATTGCTGTCACAGCGACGGTATGCCAGTCCTACATACCAGAAGGATGAGAAGAAAAACAAAAAAAACATTAGGTTTTAATTATAGATTCAAGCTGCATAATCAACCAAGTCTCACAGGAGAAATATGTAAAACATTTTGTATTATTATTTGTGTTTAGGACAGTGGATACATAAAATAAAACCTGCAGAAAATCATGGACAGTCATATGAAAAACATGACACTATGACTGCCTGTGGGTTTTTCTAACATTGTTAGACATATGGATATCTTATATAAAATTCAAGTACTATAAATGAACTATGAAAAAGTCACTTTCAATTATTTTTGTAAAGGGCAAAAGTGCCTTTCTAATGAGGAAAAGCATTCTGAAAGAAGCATACCAATTTTAAATCACATTTAATTTAGTATGCTCCTGGCTTAAAATGAGCTTATGAATCTGGTGAAAGAATTTAAAGACTCAAAAAATCTTGAATTTGCTCACATTAATTCTCATAAATGTAAAATCAGATTTAAATCCAGAATCCCCAAAGAATAATGAGGAGCTAATTAGACTGAATTGGTGAATGCAGGGCAAGTTCAATATATGAAAGGTCCAATTTACAAGTAAATTAAGAAACGGGTTTTCTATCAAATTAAAAAAGTCACAACTCTGCAGACCATGTCCTACCTTTGTGATTGAAGTCATGAATGTAGTCTGGACACGATGTGAACACAAGGTCTCCAGGATGTCCTTCAGGCCAACACACAATGCCATCCCACTCTGGTGAACAAAAGCCATCTGAGGACAAAAACAACATTGACTTAAAAAAAAAAAAAAAAAAAAAAAAAGACCACAAAGCTCTGCTCTCTGTTATGATTACAGTATTATAACAAATCTCAACTAACATACAGAAGAGCAGCAGTGGTGTTCATTTTTAAGGGTTGTGTTTTCTTTTTAAAAAAGTAGGCCAGTCGCTCGACTTGTGTGTTTATGTAAATTAGAAGCAACCGTGTAATTTGCGGTGAGTCCGACAGTAAATAAGACCTTTTTTTGTTGAGTCAAAGGAAAGTAGGCGTCAGTCAATGAAACACACACTCTCACACTACTTCCCATTTGTTGCAACAAAATTGTGTTCCCAGTATGTTGACAACAAGGTGCCAATTGAATCTAGTGTGTTTGTTAAGGGCTGATCAGTTGCGCCAAGTTTCCATAAGTGCTTTATTGTTTTGAGAATCATACAGGTTTTCTATTGTATAGAAATGGTTTCAGCATGGATCTCATTTATAAACTTTTTCTGCAAAACTGGCTGCATAATGGCACTCTAAGTGGACTATTATGGATAAATTTAATTACTGTGTGACATAGGTTACTTCTAGGTCTATCCATTTATCCAACTATTGAGAGATAGTCTGATAAATAGAAAGCCTGTTGATCCCAGGATGTATTAGTGGGAGTAGCATTCTTTTCTCCACAAAATCATGGCAAAATTCCCTCTCAAGGCTTGGCATTTATGTTGTCTTATTGAAAACATCTGACCACTCTGACCACTAATAAGTAGCTGTACATAAAACTTAAATGATCCCATCTTTGCAGCAGATCCATTATTTTCTCATTCCTTGAGTGAGTTGCAAAGAACCATGTGACGCTACAGCGACTTGCATTTTATTCGTTTGTCATTGAGAGCATGAAATTAAAGGGTAGACTTGGTGGAGCTGACTGATTCCTGTAGATCTTTGGTGGGAGAAAAACAGTTTAGTTTCGAAAATCACGCTGACCACACATCCTGGAAGTAAAAGTAGAAAAGCTGCTTTCCTTTTGCCATAGATGTTATTACCATAAAGACCACCTACTTACAGGCTTAAATTAAACACCAAAAAACACACACACAAGTGTGCAATTTCCCGTAAATTTCTTGACCACGATTTAAATATAAACGTGACTATGAAGGAGTTTGGGTATTAGTGATGTCACTGGGGTTTTTAGAAAGTTTTCTTTCCCCCCTAACCCATTTGATTTCCAACTGCAGATGTCAAAACACATTTTGCATTTTCTCCTCATACATATGGTCTTTTATAATGATCCCCGGTGTTGTTCTACACCCAAAACCACAAGCTTCAGGGCTGAGCTATTTTCACACTGGCAAGGTCTGGAGATTTGATCCCACATCCCTCCACTGTCCTCTCCAGGCAAACCTCAGTGCTCCCCCTCAAGGAAAACATTGTCTCAGCAATGTAATGATGACTTTTGTCTATTTAAAGAATCCAAATCAAATGAAATGCTATTAAAACATTGTAGAAAAATGATGAAAAAGATCAAATGTATATATAATATACAGTGCTTTGTGAAAGCATTCCTACTCTTTAAACCTTTTCCGTTATTTTCACATTGCATCCACAAAATGGAATTTCATGTGACAAAATTAAAACAAACCAGTGATAAGAAATGAAAATGAATACTGTACTCAACAATTTGTATTTACCTATTCATTTATTCTAATTAAACTACTATCAAAGTGGAAAAATTAGATGACTGGAAGGCAATTGGTTGTACTAAATTTTATATAGAGGTATGAAAGCAAAAGATTTTGACCACAGCTGTATGCCACAAGTTTTAGATTTTCATAGCTGGAATATTTTAAAAACCATGTGCTATTTTCTTTCTGTCTCATTTCACTTTTGTTGTTCTATACAATGCCAATAAAATACATTAAAATTTGTGGTCATAAGTTGACTAAATGTGAAAAAGTTCAAGCAGTACAAAACCCTTTTGCAAGACACTAAACATAAATTGAAATGTCAGAAACTAGCGATAACCTCTATCAGGGATTAAAGATGCAAAATCCAGGCAGACACATCCTATGTGAAAGCCACAGGGAGCAGAAGGGCCACAAAGAATCATGACTAGATAAGCCTCTGCACTTCATGTACCACCAACAGATTAAAGAACAAACTGATATTAAGAAATCCTTAAAGTAGATTGGAAAAGATGTACTAATAGACGCGATGGAGGCAATAATCTTGATACATAAATGTGCAGAATCCAAGAACATTATTAGAGATCTCTGCTCATAGGGAAAAACCTTGGGATGATGAGCATAGCCCTCAAGTTCCAAGTGATCTGGTAGAGAACCCTCAGGTACAAGAGAGGAAATCATTTCCAAATGTTGAGCGCAGGCACTTAGCCAGGTCATCACAAAGCAAAAGCAATGTTTTTAGAGGAATTTATCAGAAGATCTTACAAGTCTACATAACTTTGTACTATAAAATTAGAGCAGAAATTTTTCCTGCTCTCCACTGTAAATAATTACAAAATGCCAGATGTGGGTTTTAAAATCCAATGAAGCAAAGTCAGAACAATTCATAAACCATTATCTTGAGAGAAAAAGCAAAATCCAATGACGTACTTTAAGCAAGCATGTAGTTTGTGTTCATCCAGGCATATGCCACAAGCTCGTCAGAGAAATGTTTTTCTGGTCATTAAGGAAACATGCTTAGTCTAATTTCTTCAATTGTTTTGTTTTTAAACTGACATGTTCAACCTTCCAAAAGAGGTCAGAAAGCAGGAACATACATGCCAGATGAATCACAAACAGTGTAGCACAGAATCATTGCGTATGCAGGGTCAGCTCTCTTATACTGATGCTCTGATGTACCCTCAAACCAGAGCCTCCAGCATTAAACAGAGCTTCTGTCAGAATAATACTGCAAAGTTTTTTTTATTCCAGTAACTCATTTCACTATGTGTGAAAGGAGTGTATTATGTATTATGTTTTATGCATTATGTGTATTAATCACATACAAGCAGATATTTTCAAACCTTCCTTTCTATTAATTATGCTTTTAGGCTTAGAGTTAATGAAAACGTGATATTTAATTTCCTAGAGGTTGAGAAGATTATATCGGCCAACTAAATAAACTCTTTATAACAGAGCAGTGTCAGCTAAATGTAATTTATGTTAATAGTTTCTAAAAGGTTACTTTTAAAATACCGGTATATGTTTAATATGTCAAAAAAGCCTCGTCAGAACACATATTCTAATTTGTAACAGAGACACTATAAGTTCCCTGTCCATTTATTTAGTGCTGAACCTTCCTCCTGCCTGCTTTTGTTTCTTCCACCATAACCCATGACACTAACAATTATTTCCAGTTTTCTTTAAAATATGTCATGTTATTGAAAGTCTAAAACTAGTAGTCAAAGGCTGTTACCGTGATGCCTGTCAAATGACATCATCCAAGGGCTGATCAGGGATTTTCACATGCAACTTGCAGAGTTTAAGCATTTTTCTTCTGTTATGGTCAGACTTGAAGTCGTTAGATTCAGAACTATTTTTTCTCAATAAAGGGGATTTGGTTAAATCTTTGATATAATCTACCAGCCAGGAGTCATTGCCATGCAGTAAACTGCTTCACCTATGACACTAAGCAGTATAATGGATTGCACTTGTATGTCTTTTTGTACTCTAGATTTGCTTTTGTACTCTAATAAACACATCTATTTAGAGAGCGATGGTAAGCCAAGCCTGGTATGTAAAAATAATCCATCTAGCCAACCATGGTCTACCAGCTTATGTTTGAAGGTTTAAGGAGGAGCTAGTGCCTATGTCCCTCAGTCAGAGGGTAAGAAGAGGGTACATCCTGGACAGATCACAAGTCCTTCAAAGATCACAAGTCAAACAACCATTCACACATACACTAACTCCAAAGGGAAATTTAGAGAGATAAATTGAGCTAATAACATGCAGGTCCTTGGACTGGGAACAAGCTTTTGCCTGGTTCACATGGCAATTTTGATCCCAATCGTCCACTTCCAGCAATCTTAAAGATGCCCTAATTGTCGGAATGGCTCTAATCTTAGGTGATTACCTGTTGGAATATCTCAACATATTCCTGCTGTGTGCTAAGAGTGATCTGATCCACTCTGAGGGACATTGAGACGGCTCTGATCTAAAATTGGGGAAATTTGACATGTTTGATTGTCTTGGCCCAATATTGCAGTGTGTGGAGTGTTCTCCCATTGACAAACAAGAATGCAGCCTTTTGAATGTGATGTGTAACCAACGAGAAAGCGAGGTGACAGAAACACAGAGAAAATAAGTAATTACCATCACACAACAGAAAGTATAGTCTCTTTCTATTTTTTCTCTTTTAAATGTAGGTCACACACTATCACCATTGCTTCTTTCCTGTCAGTCATGTTTGTTAACTCTGAATTTATGTTTGACCTCAAGAGGTTTTGCCAGAATTCCCATCTGATATCTGAATGTTGGCGAGTGAAATTGGTTTAAGTGGAATGTGTTGCTCCTGCAATCAGTCAATTGCAGACAATTTTCAAATTTAGCCTTGTGATCCAGGCAATAATTACCCAGAGAGAAGCCACTTAAGCAAACTTCTTGCAGAAAGACACCAGACAGAGATTTAAAACATCTTTGCCCTTTTGTCTTTTGCATTTTTTAATTGAGGTCTATGTTTAGCACACAGTGCCAAATTCTTTGGAAGAAAACTAAAAGTTTATCTGTACTTGACAGGTTAAATAAACTGACATATGCAATCTTTGTCAAGATTGTACGAAATTTAATGCTACCCAGAAGCTTGTTTTCAAAGTGGTATTTCTAAGAAGTGTTATGCTGGAGGCTGATAACAAACATCACTTGAAATGCCATAATAGATTAAGAACATTAGCGTTCATATGTACACAGATTGATCAAAGAATGTTTACATTTGACAGACTATGTGTGGATCTTTGAGCACTTGGAACAAGCTCTCCACAACTTTCGACATTACTAGCAAAGGTCAGTGCAAAACAGTTTATCAAAGGATTGTGCTCCTTTGATAAATATGATGTATGAACATTCAACATACATATATACAGTTCATATCAAATAATTTAAGTTAACTTTTATACACTAGTCATAGTCTACTACAAAAAATATAGATAATTGACTCCAGTTAAGCAACTGATGTGAAGCCAGCAAGAGATTTTTCTTTCTTTTTATTTCTTGACAAGAAAAAATTTAAAATTGATGCACTGTCTCGTATTTCTTTTTTTTTCATGACATGGACCAACTTTGTCTAAAATATTGGTAAATTATAATGTTGTATTTTATGTCTACAGGCCCCACTGGGATCAGAAGTGGGTAAAACGTCATAATAATTAATGGAAGTGAACATTACTTTCATCAATTTTGAAAGTAATGTTCAAAATTAATGAACATTTTACATCAATTTCATTACATCATTACATATTTTTTTTTAGAAAGAAATGATAAAAATCAACAGATGATAAAATAATAAATAATAAAATGCCTATTAAAACACATAAGACTACCAATACAGTTTATGTACAGTTTATTGTATAGGTTAGAAATGGATTTGAGGTTAACTTTTTACGTTTTTTTTTTTCCAAGTTAATGTAACTCTAATAAAATATTTATTGGTTTAAGACTATATATACACATCAGCTCAATAAGTGTGGAGGATGCGCTAACATTCCTTGACTAAACAAAAGATGCTGTTCAGCTGCTAAAGTTCTCAGTGCAAGCATGGCTTTTTAAATCTAATATAAGATTCATGGGCTTTTATGAAAACCATGAAATGTTGGGTAATACCCCAGAAGGAATGTGACCACAGGGGAGAGTCAACAATAGTTTTTTTTTGTTTTTTTTTTGAGAATGATATGTTTTTAATTATATGTGTTTCATTTACAAATAGTATCGTTTTGAGGGTCAAAGAATTTAATGCCGATCTCATTATTCTGAGGTTACAAATACAGTATTACAAATGACTTGGTTGTAAAACCCTCAGTCTTTGCTGAACAATCAGATGAGAATAATACAGCAACCACCGATGCAGCAGATGATGGGGTCTGGTGGAAAATTTTCTTCTCTGACGGCCATAAATACAAATGCACTCGATGATCGACTTCAATTTCAGCTTCAGGAAAGACACAGGGGGGAAATGAAAACAGGGGGATATCATTTATAAACCAAATAACTGCTGAGCAAGTTCTAAGAAGACTGTTGGATGGGAACACACTGGTACATATTGGAAAATGTTGTTGAACTTATTCTAAAAATATTTGTCAGCCAAAAAATTGAAAAATGTCAAAGTGGCTATTGAAAAGAGTTTGGGTTTGCACAAAAGCCTGTCAATTATTTCACTTCTCCCAGAAAGAGAGGCAGTGCTCTATCCAGATCAATAATGTATTTTTGAATTGAATTTTATGCTGAATTAAAGAAGGCTGGTTCTGGGGACTACTGTGGGACCTCCCCAGATGATGGTGCAACAAAGGATTTTACATAATTGTGAACAATCCTGAGCATCCTCTTCATGATACTGTCATAGAGTTTCTTCTGTCAGAAGCTTCTTAAAAATTGTTTTAATACATAACATTATGGGAGATTTTTCCTGGTCTGGAGTTGGCATGAAGATGAATGATATAAAATTACCATTCTTAGTAATTGCACATTTCGTCAGTCTTGTAACTATACATACAAATGAACGTATTGTCATAAAGTGCAATAGCACAGCTAACAGTGTCTATGTAGCGTATTCATAATAGCTTGTACAACAACAAAAGAAAAGAGTAATGCTTTGTATTTCATTTTTTGATAGGAACATATTAGCATCAGGAGTTATTTAAATATGGAAAATTGGATCTGAACCCAAAAGCATATTGAAGTTTGACAAAATTAAAATACTCACTGAAGGACCAGAAACCCTAAAGCAAAGAGCCAGACTCTACTTACCGGGTATCGTACCCCTTGACTTGATGTTATCTTCACATTTTCTCTTAGCTTCGACCAACAGGCCAATCTGCTCCTCTCTTGTCAGCACATCATCTGCATAAACCTGCAAAAGAGAGCAATGAAGAGGGCTGAGGAAAGGAAGAACTCTAACACTAAGCTCTACTGGTGTGTAAAAGACAGTGTCAATCAGGTGCAAAATCTTGTGGAAAATGGCTTCTACAAGAAACATAAAGATTATTTTGAAATACTAAAAAAAAAAAAAAAAAGAAAAAGATAACAGGAGACCAAAAATCTGTAGATTTAAACCATTGATATTTATATTTTACAAATTCACCAAATGTTTCTAAATAATCAATGTTGAATTACCTTAAAACACCAATTAATGTTAAAGTGAGTGAGGCATTTTATTAACTTGATAATTACAAGAAACCTTGAATGAGAGCAGGTGCAAATTTTTATCAGCAGTCACAGTTATTTATGTTTCTTTCATCTGCCCTTTCTTGGCTCTGCAGCAAGTCAGTCCAAATCACCATCGCCCTTGCTACAAACCAAATTAGAACCAAGAGCCTTTGAATTTAAGTGATCTAAACAGGAAGACAGAACTGCTGCTGGAGTGTTAGGCTGACAGTCCTTCCTGTTGAGAAAGGATCTCTAGTTGGGATGGGCAATATAGTTTATCATTAAGCAGAAAACATGCTATTGGAATAAGAATTATGAGTTGCCTTTCTAACAGTAAACTGACTGATAATATTTACTAACCCAAAAAAGTAAGATTGGGATTATTGGAATTGTTATTTTTACAGTTTTTTTTTCCTACAATCTGTTCCATAAGGGGAGAAATTAAATGTCAATATACTTTATATTAACACGTGGCGACCGGATGTTTGACAGACTCCGTCTCCTAAAGGTCAGATTACAGTGACCATATAGGAGGACATGTCAAAGCATCTGGGAGTCCAGTGCTGTATTTACTTCTGTCTTTGATGCCAAAAAGAATAAATATAAAAATGCCCCATCAGACAGACTCTTCCTCTTGGATAAATAGTGTTCACATGCTGTTTATAGCTGCAGTTTGTGTTGTGGTTGCTGTGTCCACTGTTTCTGTGTGTGCATTATGAAAGTCAAAACTGACAACTTGTATTCCTAAAAGCTTTTTCACAGTTATGCATTTTGAGCTATGTAATGACGATTGACATGGAGCCTCAGGTGTGGTTTTCCAGTCAAGGAAACATTTTTCATTCTAATGGGTTACACTGACTGACTCGCTGTTTGCTCGCGGATCACTTGTTGGCAGTGACAAATGTGACTGCTTTGTAGGCAGCAATATTCACTTCTAACAGAGCGTGACAAGGAAGGTTGAAATAAAAACATAAATATGCTCACTGGGTGCTGAAGATTAAAGGACAGATGAGAACAAATGAGTATACTTTTTAATATTGCTGTTTCGAGGATGTTTTTCATTTTGTTTGGAGGGCTAAAGTAACGTTTCCACACGGAGCAATGGAATTAAGAACCTCTGTGTTGCATCCAAAATCTGGGGAAATTGTTAAAAATAGTTTAGAGAAAATTAATCCTTAAAAAGATAAAGAGAATTTATATTTAAGATGTATCTAAAATAAGAATAGGAAAAGCATTTATTTAGAAAAATGAACAAGGACAAATGTATATTGCAGATACAGTACATAAAAGTCAAATTTTTTAAAATGGTGTAGGTAAAACTAAAGACATTAAAGCCATAGGGTGTCATTCAAAAGCATGATTACCAGTTAAACTGATAGAGTAGCACAAAGTAGTATAGCTCAAGTAAGTGGAAGGAAAATTATTCTTAGCTTTCAAAATGTTTTACAAATAAAAATAAAATATGGTGAGCATACATTAACATTCATCACTCCTGAACCAATACATTTCTAAAACCATCTCTTGTTGGAGTTATAGCTGGAAGTCTTTAGGAGTCTGCCTTTACCAGCGTTGATGATCTAGAGACTGAGATTGAACTTTTTGTCCATTCTTTTCTGCATAATAGGTCAAATCCATACAGGATGGTGGGAAGCTGTAAACATTAACCATCAATAAGCTTCATGTATCTCCCCATCAACTCTGACGAATTTCCCTGGTCTTGTCGAACAAAACCTCCCCACAGTACAATGCTCCCACCAACCTGTTTTGGAGTGAGAATTGTGTGTCCAGGTAATCGGCAGTACTAGTTTTCCGCTACATAGAGATTTGCATGTGGACCAAAATGCAAACTTTTAGTCTATTTTGACCAAAGCTACTGGAAACAAATGTTTACATAATTGTCTCTAATACAAGTTTCTGGATTTCATCTTCTACATGTTTGCAGTGTTCCTCACATGGGTTATAGAAATATCTTACGGGTTTCTTTCAAGGATGTCTTTCTTCTTGCTACTGTTCCATAGAGGACAGATTTGCTGAGTGCAATTACTAATAGCTGCCTTGTGAATTGATTTTCTCCCAACTCGGTTATGGCTCTATAGAGCTCCTCCAGAGTTGTGATAGACCTCTAGGCTACTCCTTACATAACTGATCTCCTTGGCCAGTCTCTCAGTTTATACTTATAGGCATATATTAGGAGGTTTTCAGTTGGGCCAAGACTTTTAGTTTTTGGATGGTTAATTGAATAGTGCTCCATGCACTATGTGATTGTTTTATAACCCAAGTAAGCTTTATACGTCACAATTTTCCTAACTAGTGTGTTTTTGTTGTCTTTATTAGGTCTAGGCCAGAATGACAACTTCATGGCACAATAAAATTTCACTAAAAACACAAGAAATTGCTTCTATTTTATGATAGTAATACAGCTTTACACCAATGTGATTGTTTGCATCAACAGAAAAAAAATAAATAAATCATCCAATCATTGAATTAAGCTTAATTCCAGCGTTTGGCTTATGGTTTTTAAACCATAAAAGAAAAGTATGATTGAAAATTTCAGTGGCTTTTGAAACCAGAATGCTTTAAAGCCTTGTTGTTCTTTGATACCTGAAACTATTATTTTGATTCCACCAAACAACATTATGTGATACTTTTTCTTACTCCTGAACACACATTACAAATAAAATACACTGAAAGTTCTGGGCAACAAAATAAAAGGTGGAGAAGTTGAAGTGGTAGAATTAGAAGACACTGTATGTGTAGAATATATAAAAAAAAGTTGGCATTAGTAAATTTCTTGTCATGATTCCAGTCCTGCAGTTCTACCTTGACTGTGCTGATTGCTTATTGCCCTCACCTGCACTGTGCTACTCCC